>JAJPUD010003003.1:0-121147 GCA_023553655.1 Myrmecobius fasciatus
AAATTTTAGCTGAGCATTTACAAACAGCTACAAAATGGACAGTGGCTCTAAGAATTATCTTCCAGAAAGAACTTGAGTGGTCCTATTATTTCTTAGGCAAAGTTCATTTCAGGCTGTGGAATTTCCCTCTTAAGTCCACTAACAAAACTGAATAGCAGATTTTTTTTTTCTTTTTCATTCTTTTATTCTCGTTCTAGTCTATAGCACAGCCTGACATTTTTCTCTTCTCTGAAATCACCAGCTTAATTTTTGGAGAGAAAAATCCCCTTTCACTATTTACCTGCCTGGTATGCAAGGCTTTGTATGTTTCATTTGCACATTTAGATGTCTAGAGTGTTATTTGCCCTTCTAGCAGAAAGTCAAGATTTGACAGAGATGTGAATTTTAATTATGTTTTTAAGAAATTTTTGAAAAGGCTTCTTTAAGGCTTTTCAAAAATTTCTTTAAAACATAATTAAAATAAATATCGATTATTCATACTATTGAATGAATGCTCTTTGGAAATGACCAAACTCTGAATTAGAGCTGAAAGAGTGGAGTATGGGAAATAATGAGGTCATTCTCTAAAACTGGCCTCTAATCTTTGAAGGTGGAGGGAATTTATTTGTATGCAATTGTTGTTAATATATAGCACATATGCTGGTGTCTTGCTCATATTATATATGAAAAAGGAAATTTTATTAACCAAATGGACACACTCATCACTCTCATGCACAGACCATTTATGCTATTTACCTTCATCCCATTCTGTTTCATCAACTAATTCTACTTTGTTTGGGGGCTGGATTTTTAGTTGTTTTAAATCAAAATCAACTGAATCCTTAACTCTTATCAAATGTGGTTTTTAACATTTGCAATTTCAATGAAAATAGTTTAAATCCTTCACTAACTGTGAAAGCTGTGATCCAAGAACAATATGGATTGAATCGATTAAGTACTTTAAGCAGCAATTATTTTAAATCATGTTAGAAATTTGTAATTAGGCGAACACTAAAGGTTAGAATTAAATTGACAAAGTATAAGTAAGTGTGTACGTGTCAAGGGTCGCTATTGCTTTTCTTTTCTTCCCGTTGTGTGCAGAGATTGTACGAAAGACCTGGCAAGGTTAGTGCAGTAAGACCACACTTACTCCCTCAGCCAGAGCAATAGCAGTTTGGGGGAAAGCCTCTTTATGAAAGAAAGGGCTTGTTACAATAGTCATACAATTTCCATCTTAGGAGAGTAGTGCCATGTGTCCATTAAGCTATTCTGAATTGGGGATAAAATTAAGGTTACTTCTAAATAAACTACGGCATGTTTCTAGTATAGCCTGATAGCTTTCCTACTTTCAAAATGAGAGCAGAATAGAATAGGGGCAAGAGCTGCTCTAAACAGACCAGGTGCTGCAGAGCTGCAAACCACCACTTCTTAGGAGAGAAGAAACAGAAGACCTTGTCAGTGGCTGTTTGTACTTGGGTACCACTTGGAGTAGCAGCCAATAGCCCTGGTCATGCTTTAGTAACCCAGGGAGCATCATCGGACATGCTATGACTACGTGGCAATAGAATGAAGAGGTAAGGATCCTATAATTTTTCAGATTGGGGAGGACATTCTGTGATTTTTTTTTTAAATCTGCCTTGATCACTTGGATTTATGTACTTTAGTGGTTGAGTTTCCCTTCAGTAAACACTACTACTTAATGACCATTTCCAATGAAATGTTCTCTAGGATTCTCAAACTCAACCTGCCCAAAACAGAACTCCCCACTTTGCCCACAGCCTCCCCTGTACCAAACATCTTGTCATCTACCTTGTCATCCAAACTAGCAACCACTCAGTTATTGGAGAATTGGAGATGCTCCTTTTGCCTTTGGTCCCCTTTTCCAATCAGTTGCCAAATTTACTGATTCTATCTCTGTAACAAGCATTTCTAGAAGACATTTTCTCTCCACTCAGATGCAAACCATCCTAGCTAGCAAGAGCTTTCCAATCAGCCTCCTCAATTCCAATCTCCTCCCTCTTTAATCCATCCTCCCCACAGCTACCAAATTGATATTCCTTAAGCATAGGTCATTTCTTTGCTCATGAAGTTCCACTGACTTCCTATTGCCTTTAGGAAAAATACAACTAATTTACGGTTCCAGGCTGATTGCACATTACTTTGTTTCACACATTTTGCAGAATATGTACAGATTCCCTATGTAGGACAGGCTAGTTGGCACAGGGAATAGAATGCTGTGAGGCCTAAATTCAGATCCCATCTTAGACATGTACTGGGGCTCTATTTGCCAAGCAAAAGCCACTTAATCCTTCTTTAACCTCATCCAGAAAATGAGGAGTTTGGTCCAATGACCTCCAAGGCCCCTTCTGACCTTAAAACTTTAATCCCATGATGGTAACCAATCACCTAGCATATATCCAGATAAAACAAGAAACAATCCCTACCTTCCAGTGGGAAGCCCACTTTTAATAAAAAATTAAAGGCAAATGCCCAAATAAATGTCAAACAACTCAGGAGACAGGAGTTCAAGTCTATTGAGCTAGATAGATTTTGTGTCCATGCCTATGATATTATGATCTTTGAGAAGTCACTGGACTCTTCTCAGCAGTGTTTTTTTCATGTAGAAAAAGGAGACGGGATTTGATAATTTCTGAGGTGCTTTATACCACCAACTAATCATTTTTAAGCCATCCATGTGTAAAAGAGAACCAAACAGAACAATCTGAAATCTGAGAAAGGGAAAATACTGTCCACCAGATCCAGTAGGCCTCAGACCCACTGCAGGCCCAGATAACTGGAGGGATTTGTCAGGAAAAGGACAAAGTACTACTTTAAGGGGAAGAGTTTTTGCCACACTACATCCTCCATTTGCTCTTACTCTGCCCAACCCCCAGCCTCCCAAAGAACCACTCTCTCACTGTAAGAGGAACATATAATCCCCCCAAAAAATCCTGGATTTGCTTTCATCTACCATCTATACAAAGGAATTAAAAAGAGTGGCAAGTTATTATTCAACTAATAACCGTATAAAGCTCAGTAAAATATACTCTCCAAGTTTCTTCATTTTGCATGCTCAACACCTAGGAAGAATATCACTTACACAAAACAAGCATTTCATAAAAATTTGTTAAACTGCATAAAGTCAATCATACAGAAAGTAAGTGCCCTAAAGTCAGGAGGACCCGAATTCAAATCTGGTCTCATACACTTGAAACTTCCTAGCTGTGTGATCCTGGGCAAGTCACTTAATCCCAATTACCTAAGGAAAAAAAAAAAAAAAAAAGTAAATGACTCTCAGCCAGAGTTACCCAGCCAATAAATGCTAGAATCAGGCCTTGAATTCAGATCTCTACATTCTAGGACCAAAAGCAGTTTCCACCAAATGAACTTTCTAAAATATCCCCCAACAAACCCACGGCCACTTTTGATTTCTTTTCTATAAACTATAATCCAAGAGAAGCTGCACTTCCTAAATTAAAATTAACAAACTAAAATCCTATTAAATATATTTTCCCTTAAGAATCTGACCCTGTGATACTGAATCACTGTGGAAAACATGACTGCCAAAAAAGAAACATTTGAGCCAATCTGTCCTGATGTGAAGGGAGAGAACATCATTTTCAACTAATATATTTCTCCATCAAGTCAGCTAGAAATGAAAAAAGAAGAATACTATGACAACATATCTCAGAAACCTGTTATATGACTCATAATTACCTGGCATTTTAGATAATATACCCCAAACTGCTCATCTGGCAACACTTGCGAAAAGACAAGTGAAAGATCAGTAGTACTTCCAAGCCATAGCAATGTTAAGGACATGTACTGAAGCAAGTTCATAATGAACTACCTTTCTTAACATATGAAATTTCAATTGTTTTGTACTCTTTCAAGAGGTACAAGAAGAACCGACTTAAATTATAGGTCCATGACTATTTAACTTCGTCATCAGTCAGTTTGTGAGAACCCACAGTGTTAGGGAAAGCTAAATACTCAACAGAAAACAAAGTTAAAGAATGGGGGATTAAACAAGACTTACCTACAAATGGCTTCTCCCACTAGCAAGAAAAATAAGATTTGAGGAAGAAGAGAAAAGAAAGGAAGAAGGGAGAAGAAGGGACAGGAAGGGAGGGGAGGAAGGGATGCAGATAGCCCATGTCAGGTGGAAGACCTGAGGCCTGGTCTTCATGGCTCAGAGGTCAGTTCTCCAACCATTCTTCCATGACAGCATAATCAGAACAAACAGAAGGAGAAGTACAAGGTTGTTAGGAAGAGAGAACAAGTAGAGATTAGGGAAGGCTGGGTAAATAAAAAACAACCTTCTACAATCTTCATACCTGCTGACTTTCAGGAAATTTTCTTTATCCTCTAATGTAAAAGCAAATAAATTCTAGCATGGCAGTGAATCTGCACATAACAAAATAAAGTGATTTTTTCCATAAAGAAACCTTTGTTCGGTACATAACATTCCCCTCTCCCCAACACTACAGTTTTTTAAATATTTCAATAGAATTTTACCCAGTTTTCTCTACATTCTCTTATCAAGCTTCCATCACCCTACGCTGGGTTTTCTTTAGATAGAGGTGATTCCTGAGCTGTATCTGGAAGTCTATCAAGAGGAATGTAATCCAGGTACAGAGGATGGATAGTGTGAAAGCCCAAAGACAGAAGTAGAAATACGATCTGTAAATGCTAAAGGAAAACCAATCTGGCTGATGCTTAAGTGCAAGAAGGGAAATAATGTACAGAAAGGCCATGAAAACAGGCTGGGACCAAGCTGGGAAGATATGTAAAGTACAGTAAAAACTAAAAATATTTGACTGATTTTCTATATGCTCATGAATCAATCATATCAGCTGCAACTCTCCAAAATGCATGACTAAAAGGGAACCTTGTATTTCCCAAAAAAAGCCACCTCTCCTCCCAACTTCCCTCTTTTTCGCAAGGGTGCCATCAAGTCCATCCAGCCATACTAGCACTTTAGCGCTGAAGTCAGAAATTCCCCTCTAACCACAGTCTTCTGCCTTCCCAACTATGTGACCTTGGAGTCATTCCTAAGTCTGCCCTTTTCCTTATCCCTCACATGTATTATGCAGTCCACCTTCTCAATGTCTCTCCCATTCATCGCCCTCTTTACAATCAGATACTCTACCTTAGTAAAAGTGCTCATCACCTCTAAGCTAGACTACTGTGACAGCATTCTGATTGATCTGTTTCTAAACTCTGCCCTCTGCAAACTAGCTTCCATATAGTTGCCAAATAGAAATTTTTATTTTATATTACATACACATTTTCAAATAGCTTTTTATTTTCAAAACATATGCAAAGATAGTTTTCAGCATTCATCCTTGCAAAACCTTGTGTTCCAAATTTTTTCTCTCCCTTCCCCCTAACCCCTCCCTTTTACAACAAGTGATCCAATATATATTAAACATGTACAATTCTTCTATGCCTTTTTATACAATTATCTTGGTGCACAAGAAAAAAATCAGATCAAAAAGGAAAACAAAAAATAAAAAGCAAGCAAAGAACAACAACAAAAAAAAGTGAAAACATTATGTTGTGTCCACACTCAGTTGCCGCAATCCTCATTGTAGACACAGATGGCTCTCTCTATCACAAGTCTATTGGAATTGGCCTGAATCATCTCATTGTTTAAAAGAGCCATGTTCATCAGAACAGATCATCATATAATCTTGTTATTGTGTACCGTGTTTTTTTTTTGGTTCTGCTCAATTCACTCAGTATCAGTTTATGTAAGTCTCTCCAGGACTCTCTGAAATCATCCTGCTGATCATTTCTTATAGAACAATAATATTCCATAACATTTATAGACCATAACTTATTCAGCTACTCTCCAACTGATGGGCATCCACTCAGTTTCCAGTTTCTTGCCACTAAAAAAGAGTTGTTAACAAACATTTTTTCCACATGTGGGTCTTTTTCCCTTTTTTATGATCTCTTTGGGATATAGGCCCAAAAGAGACACACTGCTGGATCAAAGTGTATGCACAGTTTAATAGCATAATTCCATAGTGTTCTCCAGAATAGTTGGATCAGTTCACAACTCCACCAACAATGACATGCTTTTTATTTATTTATCTAGATCCATGTCTTCTGCTCCTATTTATTGCCTTCATTGTGGCATTTAAGACCCTACACAATATGGCTCCTACACCTTTGCTGATTTACTTTTTACTGCTTCTCTTTTAGAAACTCTATTCTATCTATTATTGGAATATTAAACATATCTCTCACCTCCATACATTGGTATGAGACATTCCTGATGTTTGAAGCATAATTTCCTTTTATTCATGGAGTTCATAACTCTTATTTTCCTTCAGAGTGCAAATTTAAAAATAAGAATGTAAGTTCTCTGAGAAGAGGGATTATTTCAGTCTGTCTTGGTATCCTCAGTTTCTAGCACAGGGCTAGGTACAGGAGCAAAGTGAGCACTTAATAAATGCTTACTGATTGGCTGTGTTCCCCTAAAAGTAGACTAGAAGTTTAAAAAAACACATAAGGATTTTTCCTGTCTTTATAAAGGAAAGAGATCTAAATTGGAGGAACATATAGCATCACAGCATCATCAGCATCACAACGTCTTGGAATTGGAGGGTCATCCATCTCTTTCCCACTACAAAAGGCAGCTGAAACTATCAATCAAGTTTTTTTTTTTGTTTTTGTTTTTTTTTTAATTCTATCCTGCTTAACAAAATGAAGGAGCTGTCTTTTAAAATATGCTTGAAGATTATGTTTGCCAGTCTTTTTAATCAGCTTTTCTACAGAGGAAACAACTAAGCTAAGTTGGTCTTTTGCCAAAGATATATAAATGTAGCAAACAACTACTAACATATTGGATACTAGGCAGCTTTTATAAAAGACTTAGGAGTTCTTTAAAAAGTAATAAAATTGTGGTGAAATGAAGAAAATTGGCAGATGGAGGCTCCTTCCTCACAGGCCAAAAACAGAATAACCAGGGACTTCTAACGAATGACTGATCTAACATCTTAGTGTCAAAACTGAATGCTGGACGATCATCAATTTGGCACTGACAAAGCTTAAAGACAAATCAAAAGCAAGGCTTTAGAAAGATTTTTATAGATTTTATTTTAGAACAATACTCAATATTCCTACAAAGCTCTAGCCAAAAGCTTGTATTTCAAATATATTTTCCATAACTAAATATTTAAATGAGTCTCCTTTTACTTTACATCTTTACAATTAGGTCATAAGGAGAACACTCAATAATCACCTGTCTTTTGGTCAACACAAGACAACAGTTTTTGCAGCAATATTTACAGGCTGTCAAATTGACTAGTTTTTAAGTAGTGCTTTAGTTGCTACATATACATAATTAGGCAGAAAATGTCTTCATGTAAGAAGGGTTAGTGTTGAAAATCTGGAAGGTATAATTATAACAGGTTTATTTTTGAAAGACTCGATAACAACACCATAGCTCACTACCTCAAGGAGGAAGACAGTGGACCACAAAGTACTACGACTTGCTGAAAAATCAACTGGAATGATCAACTTGATGCAAGCCATTCTGTCTGTGCTTTTTCTAATGCTTTGCTTTGAGGCATACAGAAAAGGTTCCATTAGGAATGCTTTATCAATGTGCCCAATCACATGTCTACGCCACATTCAATAATGCCCACAAGCCAAAGCAGTTTGGGCAGCAATTTATATTTAGAAATTAATATAGCCAAGAGACTGAACAGTAGCACAGCCACTTAACCTCGAATCTATCACCATGGTCGAGGGGTTTTCTAAGTTGCCAGAACTGGGTCTTTCCTTCCAAACACTTGATTAATCTCTGACATCCACTTGCTCTACTGGACAGTTTTATTCCTTGCTCCATCTGCCATAAAACTAGGCTAGTAAAACATCAAACTAGTATACCTAATTCCTAATAGAGTTAGAAAAATGGCAGATGGTTTTCCTTCATTCCATTTCCCCAATATTAGTCAGAAGATCAATTCCAAATTTTTCTTAACTTGCTGTTTTTCTCAGGAAGAGACTACTTCAATTAAAATCTATTTGTATGTGTGACCCTGGGCAAGTCACTTAACCTTAACTGCCTCAGCAAAAAGCAAAAAAAAAAAAAAAAAAAAAATCTATTTGTAACTGTGTAACATGCAGAGATCAAAATGCATTCAAAAGGAGACTCAAAAAAAAAAGCCAACTACTATAATATGCAGCATAGGAGAGTGAATAGATAAGCCAACTATTATAAAACACAGCACAAGACAGTGGAGAGACAATCATCCTTCAATTCAAAAAGATTTGGTGTCAAGTCCTGATCCTGACACATACTACCTACGTGGCCACGGATAAAATAATTAATTTCTTAGTGTGTCTTAGTTGCCAATCTGCACAAGGGGAAGGAGTTTTTCTACGTATGAAATCATGGGTCAAGTATAGAATGACACATGATTTGATAGTCAACTGCAACAATTATAATGTCAGCCACAGGAGAAATTACAAATAATTTGCTCCATATGGAAAAGCTGACATGCCAACTGTTCTGAAACAATGATGCTCATCATTTATGTTGGGCAGGAAGATATGCAGATAGGTAAATTCCTACTCCAAAAATGCCATTTTTTTTTATTAATTCTAACCACGCGTGAACCTTTAAAGCAGGCTGGAATGCTGACTATATGGCATCAAGCTGATTCCTGTAATTCATTGATTCAATCAGTCAAAAAAGTATCAATTAAACAGTGCTCACTATATGGGGAATTATGCTAAGCACTAGAGAAGGATTTTTTTAAAAAAGGGGCAGTTCTGACCTCAAGGAGTTCATACTTTAATAGGAAAAACAATATGGAAATATCTATGTAAGTACAAAGATACATACAGTAAAAACAGAAGGTAGTCTCAGAAGGAAGGCTGGAGCAGTGTGTATGGGGAGAAGGGCTTCTTGCAGAAAGAGAGATTTAAATTGTCTTGAAAGAGAAGGGTTATAAGGTAGAAGTAGAGAAAGGAGAGCCCTCCAGGTATGAGGGAGAGCCATTGCCAAGGTCTGGGACAGCCCAGTGGAGCCGGACCACCAAGTACATGGAGAGGAGCAGAATATAAAAAAGATATTGAGGGTTATGTTGGGAAGGGTTTAAATGTATAATAGAGAATTTTATATTAGATACCGGATGTGAACCAGAGTCCCTAGAGTCCACTAAGTAAATGGGAATGACCTGGTCAGATCTTTTTTAAGAAAAGCACTTTGGCCACTGAGTGGAGGATGGACTAAAGGGGTGAAAGGGCAGGAGATCTGAGTAGCCATCCCAGAGAGTTATGGCAAAAGTCCAGACAAGAGGTGGAGGGGACCTGAAAGAAAATGGTAGCAAAGTAAATGGAGAGAAGAGGATGTACAGGATATTCAGGGTAAAAGTTAACACCAAGACTGTGAGGCTGCATTCAAAGGAAAACAGTGGTACCCTTGACAGCAACGAAAAGTTGGGAAGACAGGAGGGTTGGGAAGGAACTCCTGTTAATTATCTCTTGCATTAACCACAAACTCCCACTTGAAAACTCTAAGGGAAAAAGATGACTTCCTTCTATTTTTAGCCTACTATGTACATCATATCTGGAGATAAGGAAATTCTACTCTCAACAAAAAATCAGTTTTAGTCATTATTAATCTTATGTGCAAAACAATAACCTGATTTAACCATCTCTCCCCCTAAAAGAACATCAGTTAGGACCTCAAAGTAAAAAGGGCAATGAGAAGAACATAATTCCCCCATATATAAGTGATAACATTTTTAAATGACTCCAGACAGAAGAATAATGTATCACTGCTGGAAACAAGGTCAGCTCAAAGACTGTGTCTACTGCTTACATGAAGTCTAAAACCATCCCAATCTCCAATGGGGCAAAACAGGAGATGGAGCCAATCCCCATGGGGGCACATGCCAGAAGAAGGAGCCTGAGATGGGAGAACCAGGAGATTGAAGAAGCTAGGTACTAAGGCAGAGGATAGGATCTCATCATGAAATGCAATGATCCCAGAAAGAGTATGGTCAAGGAAAGCACCAAGTCTCAATACAGAACTGAGACAACAGTATACACACTAAAAAATAATAAGGGTTAAGGAAAAACCTAAGTGATTAATCCTAAAGAAGACAATAACTTCACCAGGACAAGTAGAGCCTCAGAGAAAAGAATGGCTTAGTCAAAAGTAATCCTAAAGCAGTAGAAAGCAATAAGAGATAAAAATGAAACAGTAATTGAATCAGAGTTTTAGAGGGAAAAATTGAAAGGCAAATAAATACCATAGAGACAAGGATCCAAGATAATCCCAAAGGACCCATAATGAAAATGGCTATCCACCTCTACTTTATTTTTTGTGGGGACTGTGTGTGTATGTGTGTGCATGTGTGCAAACATGCACACATGTGTACGTACATAGGCACCATGGCTAATATGGAAATATTTTTGCATTATTTCACATGTAAAAATTGAGAATTTGGAATTTAAAACTTTTAAAAATAAAACTCATTGTTCATATTTAAGTCATGCCAATAAAACAAAAATGATACTATTTACCTAAATTAATTTAAAGACTTAGTGGCATGCTAATCAAACTATCAAATGATTAATTTATGATACTATAAAAAAGACAACAACAAAAAATCCTCTGGAGGAATGAAAGTATAAGAATCTCGAAGGAAATTTTTAAAAAATTAAAAAACAAAGGAAAAGAGGCTTCAAAGTACTACATTTCAAACTATGTTACAAAGCAGTAATCATCATTATTACAAAGCAATAATAAAACCAAAAACACCAACTACTGGTTGGGATAAGGTCTCCTTGTGGGGGGGGGGATGGGGGGAGGGGAACTGCTAGGAAAACTGGAAATCAGTCCAGCAAAAATTAGGCTTTAATCAATAATTCTATCACTATTCAAAAGGACACATGGTCAACATATAAAAGGTCACAAGATAAACCAATCAGAGAATCAGGGAAGGAAATGCCTTCTATTACTATGAATAAAAATGGAGTTCTTGAACAGAACCAAGGAATAAAAGATAAATTTGATTATATAAAACTGCAAAGGTTTTGCAAAACAAAATTATTCCAAGTTAAAATTAGAATGGAAACAATAAACTGGATAAAAAGTCTAATTTCTCGGGGAAAAGACTGAAAGATAATCAAGGAAGCTGATGTTAGTAGAGAA
This sequence comes from Myrmecobius fasciatus, assembly GCA_023553655.1. NCBI lineage: Eukaryota > Metazoa > Chordata > Mammalia > Dasyuromorphia > Myrmecobiidae > Myrmecobius > Myrmecobius fasciatus. The sequence continues at coordinate 11,165 of JAJPUD010003003.1, forward strand.
GAACAAAATTCATTCCCCAGTGGGTAAATGGTACAAATATTAACAGACACTTTTACAGCAAGAAGACTCCACACTACATATTCATTAGATTACAAAGTTAACAAAAAAAGAAAATGGCAACCATTATACAATTCTAGCAGGACAGACCAACTTGTGCACTAATGGTAGTTCAGCCACTTTGGAACTACAACCAAGAAGTTACTAAATTTCAAATACCCCTTGTCCCAGCAATGTCACTATTAGACAACTTTCCTAAAGAGATTAAAGGAAAACATCCACACATACAAAAATTTTGATAGAAGAACTTTTTGTTATATAGGGGCAAAGAACTGGAAAGCAGGAACTCATCAATTGGAGAATCGATAAACAAATCATGGTATGTGAACGTAATAGAGTATTATTTTGCCAAAAGAAATGACAAAAAGAATTCAAGGAAATTTGGGGAAACTTATATGAACTGATAAAAAATTAAGTAAAAACAAAAGGAAAAGATTACACTATGACTACAAAACTAAAGAAAAACAACTGAAAGATTTAAGAATTCAGATCCAAGCAAAGATTAATCATACCCAGAAGACTAATGTCAAAACATACTTTCTACATCGTAGCAGAGAACTGCTGGACTGCAGGTATAGGGTAAAACACATTTTCAGATACAATTAATGTGAGAATTTGTTTTACTGGATTATGCTTCTTGTAAGAGGGAACTTTTATTTTGGGGAGAGATGTTCTGATGGGGATAGAGATGGTTAGTAATTTTTTTTTAAATTTCAATTAAACATTTCAAAATAAATAGAAAAGAAGGAATTTCAGAATGGGACAGTCAAGCAGGGCACTGTTGATACTATTTAATGTATATAAACTTAAAAGTTTTGTATAGATATTCGAAATTAAATAAACAGATATCCCTACCACAGTTGGGGTTAGGGGGTATGGTCCCCCTGTGACCTGGAAAATCCCAAGTAAAATTTTTTGGCCTTTCCTTCTTACCAGAGAATAAATCTGAATTTTTTTCTTTTTCTTTCATGGGTTGTTTACAGTACCTGACTGTAAAATTTGGGTTAAGTATATTTGGTCATAGAAGGCTATATATAAGTTAAGGTTAAGTAAAAATCCTTTTCTATGTCATCTTCTGGACTTCAAATATCTACTGTGGCTTCTGCAAAATTTCAAAAAAAAAAAATTCCCATTTAATTTCTTACACAAACTCGCACTATATCAAAACCACAATGGTTTCAAAAGTCACAACATAGAAGGGATAACCAACTGTATGTAATAGATTCATGATTTCATACCCATTCTGATTTCTATTCTTCTTTATATATAGCTATGTTTATTGATGATTTTCAAGTTCAAGATAAGAAAAAAAAATTCAGGGGAAAAGTCCATTAATGATATATGAGAGATTCCATTATTTGTCGGCATCTCTTATGAAAACTATTTTGACACCCTCAGTAAGTTGGGAAAATGTAGTTCTCACCTGAAGATGCTCAGGAGGGGCCAATTAATAGAAGATCCTTAAAAACAAAACAAAACAAAACAAACAAACAAAAAAAAAAACACTTGCATATAAAAACTCTTATCTTAGTCTTCCCTATCTCCCTAGTGCCAGAACCTCTCTCTATCAATGTACATAATAGGATAATCCCACTACCTAAATGTTATCCCCTATTTTTCCATCACATTCACTTTCTGATCACTTTACATATTTCTTATCCCTTTCCATCTATATCCAAAAGAAAGGATCTGTACTTCTAAAATTATCTCCCAAATAGCAGCATACACTTCAGACAACCACTAAGAGAAACTAAGGATAAGATCTTTGACATCTAGCTCCTTTTGTCTCCACTCACTCTAGACTCCTACCGATCAAATATTGACCATCTCTCAATCTGGACTGCTATAATACTCTTCTAAATTGGTCTCCTTGTTCCCTCTCCAATCCTTCTGCCACACAGCTCCCAATTAACATTCCTAACACAAAGGTAGGATTACGTTCCTCCCCTACCTGTAAATCTTCAGTGGCTCTTTCCAGGAAGAGGTTAACTTCTCAGCCTAATCACTTAAGTCCCTCCAAATCAAACTTCCATCTATCTTTATTCTTACTTCATATTATTCACATTTCTAAAGTTTATATTGCAGTCCAGCTAGTCCACATCTTTGGCCTCAATATGCCTTCCTTGATGCCTTTCACACATGCCATTTGTTCCCCTTCTTCCTTCATGGTCTGTCAGGATCCCGAAGATTTTGTTGAGGTACTGGGTACTTTGGGAGGCTCACAGTAGTTCCTTGAGAGAGTAGAGAATTGTTTATTATTCAAGGTGGGTTTTTAGGAAATGTATGTCACATTGAAATAGCCAATGAATGGAAAAAAAAAGATTTATCTGATATTCATTCGCTTTCATAGCAATGGAAGGGAGCTCTCTCAAAGGGCCAACAGTTCCATAGTAAGTTCCACTTTCCATTTCAAGAACGATTACAAAAACCAAGGTCAAAAGGCAGAAAACCTTAATGACCCTGCCCAGGGAAATTGGATACTTAGTTCTATCCTTTAGCATCCTGTAAAGTCCAATAAATGTGGCTGAACACAGGAAATATGTCCCACCATACACTACAGGAGTTAGGGCTAGAAGGAACCTCAGTAATCACCTATCTAAAACCCCTTTACTGAGCAAAATGAATCCCAAAGTGAGAAGAGCTGTAAGGAAAGCATTCTGTAAAGTAGAAAGCCCAATAGAAGTATGAATTATATGAATGAACATTCAAAGCTGCTCCACCCCTGCCCACCACTACTTAATCAGAGTGTCAGAACTGGAAGGGGCTTCAGCAACATGAAGTAGGGTGATCCAAATATTGGTTTGGTAGTCAAGCTTCAGTTTGAATCACACCATAAGATACTCAGTGGTTGAATGACATTAGACAAGTCACTTTTCAAAATCTCAAATTTTCCTCATCTCTAAAATAGGGATTACAGCAACCATCTCAGAGCTATACGGCTCATATCAGCTCTACAATAAGCTTTGCAAACTTAAAGTGCTATATAAATGTCAGCTATTTTTATCCGTTCCAAGCCATACTCAAAAAAGAATTTCTACTATAGCACACCAGGGAATCAGTAAGATTGAAGGCCTTTAATTAAAAAACCTTCAGTGAAGGGGAACTTATATGTCCCAAGGAAACTCATTCTACTGGGTTTTTTTGTTTGTTTGTTTGTTTGTTTGTTTGTTTGTTTGTTAAGGGGTGGAGAATTATGGGAGGGAAGTTCAGCCCTCTGATTTCATCTGTGTAGGGAAGTCCTGGGGAGCAAACTTTCTCTATCAATGTCACCCAGGGTCATTTCAAGGACAAGATGGCAGTTCATCCATTGACAGCCAGCTTCCCTAATTATTAGAAACTGTTTCCTGAATTTAAGTCTTCACTGACCACCTCAGTTCAACCCAATCTCTCATGCATATGACATCCCTCAAGAGATGCAAACAGGAGCATCCTCCTGGCCCCTCCATCCCTTTTCTTTTCCAAACTAAGCATTACTACCCTTCCCCACCTTCCTTCAACCAAGGCTGAATAGCATGAACTCAAGCCTCTTCCACAATCTTCATGCCTCTGGACATTGTCCACTTAATCACAGTCCTTCCTAAGATATGATACCTAGAATTAAATACAAAATTCCTGATGTGCTCATATCAGGGCAATAACAACAACAAACAACAACAGAAGAGATAATAATAAGATCAGTAATTATAATTAGCATTTACATAGTAATTTAAAGACTGTAAAGCACTTTTCACATTACTTCATCTGATCCCTGCAAAGTAGGGGCTATTATCACCTTCATTTTACAAATGAGGAAACTGAGGTAGAGATATTAAGTGATTTACTTGCTCATGGTCACACAGTCTGGCAGAAATTAAGTTCCAAGCCCAGCAATTTTTATAGCTGTGCCAGTCATCACACCTTTATTCCTGGAGGCTACACCTTTCTTAATATAACCCAAGAACACAAATGGACTTTCTGCCATCTTAGCAAACTGCTGCCTCATATCAAGCTAGGACTTCACTAAAAGTCTGAGATCATCTTGAGAAAAACTGACCTAAAGAGGCCTCCCCCATTTAGTACTTGTGCAGTTGATTTTTTGAACCCCAGTGTAAAACTTTACTTTTTCCACTATTAAACTTTATCCATTTAAGTTTAATCTTCTAGCTTGCTCATCTTTTTTGGATCCAATCAACCAGTGTGTTAGCTATCCTTCCTATTTTGGGTTCATCTAAAAAGATTTGAGAAGCATCCCATTGGCCCTTTTATCCAAGACCCTTAAATACATTGAAGTTCTGAGAGCCAAGTAGAGAGGCCTTCGGTACTCCAGAGGAGTCCTTCTACACTGCCATGGAAATATTCATGATTCCTTCTAGTACAACCACTCAACTAGCTGGAAAGCCACCAAACTGTACAACAATCTACCTTCTCTCTTTCCACTTTTACCACAAGAAGAACCTAAAGCATGACTAAAATCCATGCAAACTCTAGCCATGGGATTCTCCCAATTTTCCAGCTCAATAATTCCATCAAAACAGGAAAATGATTTATAATTAGTTAATAGTTTAACACAATCTGTTCTCCAGAAAGCCATGCTTGGCACTCAGTGATCACTTCTTGATTTTTGAGATGTTCACAAAGAATCTCTTTGATAAAATAATCTGGAACTATACCAGAAATCAAATTCAAACTCACTGATTTACAGTTATTCTGTTCCCATTTTTAAAAATCAAGACATTTGTCCTTTTCCAATGAGATCTGAAATATTAAAGGGTGATTTTTTTTTTTAAAGTAACCTCAAGCGTGGAGACTTCACTTTTGTCTTAGCCCTTGCCTTTGCACACCCAAGTGCTTGTTACATAGTAAGCCCATAATGCTTATTAGCTGATTGATCACTAAAGGCTCAGTAATCACACTGACAGATTTTTCATTCCCTCCCCAAGACAGGTTCATGTGGCTCAGGTTACCTGGATTTCCCAAGCGTTAGATGCTCTCTGGCAATCCTACTTCTATTGAAGATCAAGTCCTTATTAGCCAGTTTGTTGAGTCCTTTCTAATTCAGATCTGAGAAAATGAGTGGCAAACTGTATCATGAGCCAGTCCTGTCCTCTGTTACAGACTACTAACCTTTTGAGTGGGTTGACTCTTCTCCAATACTCACTTGTATTCAGTATAACTAAAGACAAATTTGTCTTAGTTCTCCTAGCCAGCCTCTGCTCATTCGAAGCCTTATTGCTCTTTCCACCATCTTAAACTGCCTTCTTACTCTAGCATATTTACTTGTCTTGCCTTTCATCTTTTAAGAAAACTTTTAAAAAGTCTTAGTTAACTCCTGAGTTCTCTACGCATCCACACCAATCTCTTTAGATGATTCCATTTTTTCTCTTCCTCAGAATTATTTCCATTAAAGAATTATTTTCAGAATTTCATTCTAGAGTTTCCCATCCATTCTGGACCTTCTTGCCCTGTAGAATTTTAGTCTCCAGGATCCAATGTAGCACCCCTAGAAATCTGTTTTCCCAAAAATAAGGTGCATGCCAGACTGTGCCTGGATTGCCTCTCTTCCACTATAAATTCTAAAACAGTAGTTTTCTCTAAGGTTCCATCATTTCCACTCTCAGAAAAGTTCCTCTTCTTGGCAGAGAAATGGATCCACAAAAGAATTTCCCCTTGTTGATTCATCTACCTCTTGAAAGAAAAAAAAAATTATCGTTAAGGAGTTAAAGGACTTGAACACTTCTCAAAAGAGTTGCAAATTATTAACAACTATATAAACTAATATTCCAAATCACTGATAAGAGACAAGTATATAAAAAACTATTCTGAGGTTTTATCTCAGAATTAGCAAAAGAATTAGCAAAGTTGACAAAATATGGGCATAGTCACTGTTGGAAGAGGCTACAGGGGAAAGCAGCACTGGGTGCAATAGAGAACTGCTCCAAGCACTCTGGAAAGCAAAGTGGAATATGCCAAGAAAATTATCAGAAATTCCAAAATCCTTACACCCAGAAACCCCACAATGGAAGCACATACTCTCGTGAGAGAAAGATGTCATTTAAACCAGAACAATGATAACTGCATTTTTTGCAGTGGAAAGGAATTAGAAATAAAATAGAAAGAGATTAATCTGGAAAGGGCTGAACAAATTGTGACTTATGAATGTAATGGTGTATTACTCTAAGAAATGATGAATAATAGGAAGAAGACAGAAAAGTATGAGAAGACTTGTATGAACTGACAAAGTGAGCAAAACCACAAAAATAATATCCACCGTAGCCACCACAATGGAAAGGAAACAACAAAAATAATATCCACAATGGAAAGGAAACAACAAAAGTAATATCCAAAATAGCCACTACATTGGAAAAGAAACAATAAACTGATTGGAGGCTCTGAAAGGAGGACCACACTAGGCCACAAAAAAGAAGTCTACTTACTACCTCTGACCTCTGCTAACTCCCAAACTCACATCTCCACCTGCCTTTCAGGCATCTCAAATATCCCCAGGCTCAAACCAAACTCATTTTCTTTCCCCCCACAAATCTTTACCCCTTCCAAGTTTTCTAGTCTTACTGCTAAAGGTACCATTCTCTTGTCCTGACTCCTCATTCTGTCCCACCCTTTCATATCCAATCCAGGTGGTCTCTCTGACAAGATTCTCTCCATTCTAGTCCATCCTCCACTCATCTGTCAAACTAATTTTTCTGAAGCAGGTGTGACTACATCACATAACTCTAACTCAATAAAGTACCATGGCTCCCCTATACAACCAGAATCAAATATAACATCCTACGTTTGGCATTCAAAGGCCTTTATAACCCAGCCCCAACATACACACATACACACATACACATACACACACACACACACACACACACCCCTTTCTGAAATCGGACTCCCACCAAGTTCTCTAAATCCAAAGTCTAGCTGTTCCTCAAACAAAATACCCCATCTCCTGACTCCAGGCACTTAGTGGCTATTTCCCATGCCCGGAACGCTCTCTCTCTTCACAAACTTCACCTTCCCAGGTTTCCTGACTGGCTTCCTTCCACTCCCAACTAAGACACATCCCTACTAAAAGCTGTTCCCAATCAGCTTTAATTCCATTGCCTCACCTCTGTCAATAATTTCTTATTTATTCTTTTTGTATGTAGTAGTTTACATGCCATCTCTTCCATAAGATGTAAGCTTCTCTAGGGCAGGGCCTATTTTTTGCCTTTCTTTATATCTCCAATGTTTAGTACCATGGCCAGTGCATAGTAGGCTCTTAAATGTTTGTTGACTGACTGACATTATTATGTATATCCTTCTCTTCCTAAAGAGAAGGGATATTGGGGGATAGAACATTACATATAATGTTGGACAGGACTGAGGTGCTGACTAGGTTTGCTGAATAATATTTTCCTTTTCTGTTTTATTATCTATTAAAAAGGGATAGATCTATGAAGAAAGCAGAAGGTTCGATTGGGGGGAGGGGTGTCAAAAAGCAAGTCAAGAAGTTATTAGCTGCTCTACTTGAGAGAAAGAAACCAAGTGCTTCAGCAAATATCTAGATAACTGAAGTACCCAGTCACTGCTTTGTTATGTCTCTATTTCCTCTGTCTGAAGGATCTGTAGTATATTCCAGTGGGGGGAAGAGGAGGGAATCACTTTTGTTTCTCCCTCCTTTGATCTTAAGCCAAATGTTCCCTGCCAGACTTGCTTCTCCCCTCCCACCTCTGTGTATCAGCCCTATTATAATCCAACAACCTTCTCACACAGTTCAGGTTTTCCCTCAGCTTTTCTCAATCCTTTCTCTTTTCTTCCCTCTCCTTTGTAGCCCAAGTTTCATCGTCTGTGACAACCTACTTTGTGAAGAGGTCTTACTAAAACCCCTTTACTTTCTCTTCTGGGAAAGAGATCAATGGGCTTTGGGGGCTTAAGTAGTAGTCACTGTCTGATGCAGAAATATAAACACTATCACTCAATGCAAAGGCAGTGTTAAGGGGCAGTAAAGAGTCCACTGAACTTGTCTTTTTGAGTTGCTGAATTTTCCAGAAACATTGGACCCAGAATATGCATAAGGCCTAAAATGTATCAAGGACAAAGGTCCCCCCCAAATTGACATAATTTGTTGCTCCACTCCAAGCTGGACACCCCATGTGTCCTTGGAAGGCAAGATAGGCACCAGCCAGTCTGTGCCAGGCTGGGATAATGCTTGTGCAACTGGGGTCTTGTGCAGATAAGCAGACACTCCTAGCTTCTTACTCTAGCCGTACCCAAGGGAAAGGAATGAGGTTTTAACCCATTATCTTGTTCCTCACAAGGAGGAATGGTCTCATCTTTGTGACCAACTTTGCCATACCATTCTCTCTCCCATGTAGTGCTCCTTCTAGGTATGATTTTTTCCCTCTGTCCTATTATAAATACATAAGCTTCTGTAAAGACTGGGAAGCCTCTTGGTTTCTACATATATGTTCATTTCTCTTTTAATAAACCTGATTTTCACTTAAGTCAGTCCTCAACACACACAAGCTTTTTGAGATATCAAGCATTTGAGTCATTCAAAACATCATTTTCACCTTTCAATTAGCAATCATGAACATTGGAGCAATATGCAGTACAGAAAAAAGTGAGGGAGCTTAAGTTTCTATCTGCAAAAAGAAAGTATTTGTAAAAATGCTTGTGAATCTCCTCCAGAAAGTGCTAAAATATCCTCTCAAGGGCAAAATGAATTGAAAAAAATTGAAAAAAGTAGCAAAGCTGTGGGTAGCTGTGGGTAGCTGTGGGTAAATGAGGTGGTGGTCATCCCTGCCTCCTCCAGACACTCCAAAAGCCAAGCAGAGTCCTGCCTACCTTGTTGCCCATGCCCACTGGCCACCCAAGCATCCGGGCTGCTGCCACTCCAGAGAAGCATGAAGAATAATGCCCCAGGTAGGATAATGAGCTCAGTTCAAGACAAGGGACTCCCCCTGGGCAGCTGATGCTTCCCCAGAAGAACAGTACAAAAAGTTAGGGATGGCTCTTTGGTACCTTCCCTTTCCCCACCCCTTCCAGCCATTCCTTTCCTCTTCCCTGCATCTTGTGGATTATTTCAAAGTTACTGTGTTAGGAAAAATGTATCTTATCAGAATTGGTGTTTTATTATAAAGAACTAGATACAGAAAAATGCATTTTCAGCAATCTGTAGAAAAAGATTAGTTTTTGATGGTCATGGGACATAAGCTCTTATTTCCCACAGTTCCCTGCATCAATATTCGCATTTTTTACTTTCCGCACTAGTTTTAGGAACATTATCCCCACAAAAGCTGAGGATTTACTGTAATTATACAATGTTCTTGTTCTGTATATAATTTGAGATTCTCAGTCTAGAATTTCAAATTGCTTATGGGTATTTACTAGTCATCCTCTGAGCACCTGCACACTTTTATTCACTTTTAATACTTAGTGACACCCAATTTCTTTTCCCTTTTTATACTAGTCTTTGATTTTGCTTTACCAATTTACTTTTCACACCCATTCATACTTGTTATTAGCAACCAAATCTTCACCAGAATCTTTTCCCTCATTTCCTTTTCTACCTTGGATTGAACCTTTGTCCACCTTAAATTAGAGTTGTTTCTCCCTCCCTTTCTGAAGTTCTCTTCAATTTCTCCTCCCCAAATTCAAGCTCTGTCCTACAACAAAAGTTCAAAGCCCTCCAAATTACATTCACAATTTCCTTCACCTCCTCATCCAACTGAAGTCCTTCTCCAAGCCTTTTTGCCATTCAACTTTCCCCTTGAGAAAACAGAAAAGTCTTGGGACATTCTTAGTTATTAATTGGATGACTCAATCAATTACCTGGAGCAGATGGAGATAATATGGGCTTCAGGTATTTACTACTTCTACTCTGAACAGCAGGACTGTTGTTACTGCTGGCTCTCCCATAACAAATAAACACGTACAGGAAATCCACTGAGAAGGGCTTAAGTGTTCGCCTTTGCAGAAAAGTTCATGGTCCAAATCATTACCTCAGGGGCTCCTTGTCATCTCTTCCAGTGCCAGATCTCTACCAAGATCTCATTTTCTGAGTACATTTTGTTGTGAACCTACTTGTTAATATGCTATTGGAAGTATCCTTTTAGCTACTAAGTTATTATCAGGAAATAGATAAAATAAAGCAATAAGTATTAGAAGAATTAATATAAAAAGTGAAATAGATTACATAATAAACATATGGGCAAAATAAAGAATAATCATTGAGATTACTTTAATATAAATTCAAACATTCATTAAGTGCCTGCTATATGCATGTGCTGTATGTGTCCTTGGCATATAAAAGTGAAAAACAACACAGTTCTTGCCTTCCAGAAGGGTACAATTCGGGCTTGTGGGTAGAAGGAGGAAAATTGGAATGAGATGGGTATATGTAGCTATTCTGCCCACATTAAAATACAAATAAGTACCTAGGAGAAATGAAGCAGATCTTCATCAGAAATTTGAGAAGTGGGGGTAGATCTTTTCCAGTGGGGCAAGGCAGCTGGAGTAATAAAGGAAGGCTTTAAAGAAAAAAGGCACTTGAACAGGGCTATTAAGGAGGAAGAAGACAAGAGGCAAGGTGTTTTAGGAATGGATGAGAGCATAAAAATCCACAAGACTTAGCAAATTATTAAAAGAGTGAAGGATAACTACCAGGTTTCAAGATATCATTATCAGTGAGTTAATGGTGGTACTACCCAATGAAAGAGGAAAACCAGATGGGGAAGATTTTATTAAATTATAAATTCAGATTTGGATATGTTGAGTTTAAGGTACCAATGACATCCCAATAGACGGATGGAATAGAAACACAGAGCAGAAAACATAGGATCACAGATTTAAAGCTAGAAGAAGCCATGGAGATCATCTAATCAAACCCTCTCATTTTGCAAGTGCAGAAGCTGAGGCTGAGAGGTGAAATGGCTTGGTCAAAATCACACAGATGGTAAGAAAATTGGGATTCAATTCAGTCCTTCATTCAATTCTAATTTTTTTCACTGAGCCACTCTTAACTTGGGAGTCTCTTCTAAATAGGTAACAATGAAATAACATATTCATTTTACAGTTGCTAGGAGCATAACTGGTGAATCAGCCCATCAATAAGCTTTTACTAAATGCTTATGTGCCAGACACCATGCAGACAAAAACAGACATGAAACTGTCTCTGACCTAAAGATGTTTACATTCCATCAGGGAAGACATGTGTCTGTAATAATATCTACAGAATAAATACAAGGTAATTTGGGGAGAAAAATACTATTACTCAGAAGGATCAAGAAATGTTTGGTTCATGAAGGAGGAAGAACCAGCTCAGTCTCAAGGATCCAAAGTCTGATAATCTATTTGATGGCATGAAAAAGATGTATACTGTTTGTTTTTATTCCTTTCCAAACTCTTGAAAAGTTGTTGGGTTGCAACAACTTAAAAACTAAATACCTTTCCAGGATAAATGCACTTTATTCCTCTTCATGGAGACAAACTGGCCCACACTTGGCATTCCTGCCACCATTGAACAAGGTGTATGCACAAGGCATTCCTTCCTTCCTACCACCTCTTGAAGGCCAATCTCATGTGCCATCTCCTACCAGAAGCTTAGTTGCTAACACCTCTTGACTTTAACTCCCTCTTCACACACAAATTTTGCCAAATAAACTCATTTATTTATAATCTCTGGCCCCCAAGAAAATGTCATTTCCTTGAGGACAAGAAATATGTTTTCCTTTTGTCCTTGTATCCTCAGCAACTAGCAATGACAAAGAGTTAGATTAGTTCAATTAAATTAAAAGGGTTTAATCTTTGTGTGGCCTCTGAGAAGTGGTCCTTCTCCTAGGACTGTAATGTTACATGAGTAGGCATTAAAGTTTCTCAGATTCATTATTTTAAAATATAAGTTTGAGGGCAGCTAGCTGGTATAGTCGTTAGAGCACCAACCCTGAAGTCAGCAGGACCTGCGTTCAAATCTAGCCTCACACACAACACTTCCTGGCTGTGTGATCCTGGGCAAGTCACTTAACCCCAAATGCCTCAGCAAAAATAAAAAAATAAATAAAATACAAGTTTGTGTTTACATCTGTTTTTACATCATCACAGGTTTTGCAAGGGTCAATGTTGAAAAATTATTCATACGTATGTTTTGAAAATACAAATATTCAACTGAAAAAAAAAGAAAAAACAACTCTGCAACCAATATCTGTGCTTGGAAAGACTTTGTTCTTATTAGATGCACTTCAGCTATCTCTTTTTACTGTGACCCCAACTTCTATGAGAGACAGTACTGACAAATCACAGCTGACGGCTCAAAGATTAATACTTGAGATTCTTAGAGGAGAGGGTGTAAAGACAGAAGAGAATGTGGCCCGAGACAGAGCCCTGGGAAGTACTCATCCTTAGCAAGAGGTCAAAGAGGAGCCGCAAAGAAGGAATAGCCAGCCAGAGAGCAAAAGAGCTAAGAGTATCACAGAAATTCAGGAAGGAAATAATATCAAGAAAGGGCTCACAGTATCAAATGTTGCAGCAATGACAGACCAGCAATGTCAAGACAGACGATCACTGAGAAGACGACAGTTTGGAAATGACAAAATCAATAATGACCATGGTCAAGTCAGCACTGCCATAGGGGTGGAAGTCAAATTAAAGAATGAGGATATGAATGTAAGAAGTACAAAATATAGTTTCTAGGAATTTGGCAGTATGAGGGAAGAAAGAAAAGAGAAGATGAAATGATAGAAGGATCAAGAGAAGGTTTGTTTTTGTTTGTTCATTTTAGGAAAGGGAAAACCTAAACATTTTTGTAGTCAGAGAGAAGGAGGTAATAGAGAAAGAAATTGATGAGACATTGGGGGGAGGGAGAGGGAAAGAGGATGTCTCTGGTTAGAGAAAAGTCTTGTTGTCGCTGTTGTTTTGGTGGGAGAGGGAGCAGGAAAGGATGGAAAGGAAGATAAGAAATGATTCCTACCTTAAATGGTGAGGATATTGAGAATTTCAAATGATTAAAAAGGGAAAAATGAAGAAGCTCACATAAATAACCTCAATTTTCTCAGAGGCAAAGTCATCTACTGTGAGATAAGAGTGAGGTTAAAACTAGAGGTTTTAGGACAAAGTGGAAAATTTGGAAGAACTTCCATGGGGAATGTCATAAGAAGTCAATACATCAGTTCTTATCAACATAATGAAAAGGTCAAGCTTGAATCAGGGAAAGTCCAGAGGCTAAAATCACCTACAGCGCTGATATCAGGTAGACATTGTGATGGCAATCCTAGTCTATAAACAGAAAATATCCCCCAAATCAATGGGGAGCTATGTGAAAAAATTCCACATTCAAATCATATCTTTTACTTGTAGACCAAAAAATCAACCAGTCCATTCTTTTAGCTGAATAGGACACTCCAGCAAGGCATTTTCCTATCCAAAAATGGGACTTTTATGTTACTATTCCAAAAGGCTATTCAAACATAAAACAAAACAAAAAAGTTCTAGTTAAAATTTTCTCTAAATATATGCTTTTAATGTACAAGATAAACAAAATACATTGTGTCCAATATAAAAACTCATTTCTATATTACTTCTATTTTTAAAAAACCAACCATGGAAACTAAAGCTTCCTAATATTCTCAGAGTAACATTAAATATATTTTAGAGCTAGCAACAGATTTCCCACAGTAACAAGATAAAGGGACCACAGTAAATCTTTTCAATTTTTCCAATGGAAGAGACTTAAATCACATTCCCCACTTACAAATAAATATACACTATTTAGTGGTGTGTTTTCTTATGCATCTGTAAAATTTAAGGATAATCCTGGGATTAGATTGTAGTGTCTACATAAATTGAATTATCAAAAACCTGGAACCTCTATTAAGCATGGTAAACAAGTAAAGCTAATGTTTCACTCCTAGAATCTGGATCTTTTAAATATGTCTGAATAAACAAATCTAGTTTCAAAGCTCTACTTTACTGCTAGAAATAAATAGAAACAGAAAACCACCCATATTTGAAAAGCAGTCTTTTTAAAGATGGAAAAGATTAGAAGTGAACAAAAACAGTGAGTTAAGGATAGTTCCTGAAATCAAAATAAAGATCCCATTCTCAATAATATCCTCAAAGATATTTTCAATCATCTCTGAAGTCCTTCATATTAATCTCACACATTCATAAAATGCTAGCTCCCTCCAGTATGGATCATTATGGCACTGCTATTGGCAAAGAATAAGAACACACTGAAGCATCATTAAGAAAAACTACCTTTGGGTCTATTAGGAAAGTGGTCTTTCTGGCAGGGAGTGTTAAAAAGAGATGTATTATGCTATCATAGGATGCAAGATAGCAACTTTGAAGACGTCCTGGGATGGAGGCCTAATTAACCCACAGCTGAATGCTCCTGGAGGTTTTACATATACTGTTACTAGAAACAAGAACTAACCCACTCAGGTCTCCCCACCAGCAATTTCAGAATACCTGCAATGCTGCTATCATCCACTTCATAAGATGGCTCTTTCAAAAAAAAAAAAATTCATATGATGTAATATATGATACAAACTGTCAGTTGTCAAGTTGCTGGTCACCAAATAAAGGTTTAAATGTAGACAGTTTCTTTAGGAAGTAAAACTGTTGCCGAGAAAATTCAGGCAGGTAGGTGTTCTAAGCAGATTTCACTGTATTTTTCCAGCAGTATGTAACAGCAGTAGGCTTGTTTATGTGGCGAGGAGGCAAGGGAGAATGCAACTTTTTTTTCTTTTTTATGAACAGCAAATTTTGAGTTGCTCTATTATGCTAGAGTTCAATTTAAATGGTTATTCACTTTAACTTCCTGCCAAGGCATCCCATTTCTCATTAGATAAACTAAGTCTATATTCCAACAAAATAGGAAACAGTCTTTGCAATCTTAACTGTACAAAAATTTCTCCAATAATTCTGATTTTTAAAGAATTACAAGGGATGAAAGTATATAATTAAGGAAAAAAATGCAAAAAAGTCTATCAGTCAAGAAGCATTTATTAAGTGCCTACTCTCTATCAGGCATTGTGCTAAGCACTGGGTGTAAAAAAAAAAAAAAGGCAAAGACAGTCAAGGAATTCACAATCTAATGGAGGAGACAACACACAGGCACCTTTGCAGAAACAAGTTTTAGGTGGGATAACTGAAGATAATCAATAGAGGAAAGCATTAACATAAAGAGTACCAGTAAAAGTTCTCAATAGGAGGGACCTCAGCTAGGATGTGAAAAGAAGCCAGAGACAGAATGAGCAAGAAGATTCCAGGCAGGGGATCAGCCAGACAAAACATCCAGCATATGGAGATGGAGTGTCTTGTCTGACCCTGCAGCAAGGAAACCAGTATATTACTGGACCTCAGATCTCAGGGAGGGTCCAGGGATGAGGGATGGAGAGAAAGGTATAAGAAAACCAGAAAGGTAGCAGACTGTGAGGGCTTTGAAGACACACAGGATTTTTCAATTTGTTCCTGAAGGTGATGAGATATCACTCAAGTGTGGGATGAGAGGAATGACTTGCTCATATCTGTACTTCCAGGAAAATCAATTTGACAGCTAAGCAGGGAACAATCAGGAGTGGAGAGACTTGAAGCAGAAGGAATGACCAGAAGATTCCTGAAATAGTTTGGGCAGGGGATGAAGGTGGTGGGGCAATGGAGAGAAGGGGGTATATGTGAAAGATATGACAATGGTTAAAAAAAAAATCATCAAGACTTCCCAAGAAGATATTGGATGTGGGGGTGAGACTGAGTGAAGAGATGAGGAAGACACTCCTAGGATGCAGCATAAACCTCAAAGGATTATATCAAGAAGGTTAAAGTTAAAAAAAAAAAAAAAGCTTTCCAAAATAGTAAGAATGAATTTTTAAAAAGAACTTTTTATGTATGTTCTGAGCAAAAAAAAAAAAAAAAAAAACTACAAAGGGAAAAGTACATTGATTGAAGCAGATGTTGTAGTAGACTACAAGGAAACAAGATCACTCACCTGCTTTCTGCTTACTTATTCTCTATCAAGGCAAATACTTCTCAGAAAGTTGTAAACTGCCAAAGTTTAGAGGAAAGTGAAGAGGACAGATGAAGAAGCAAAATCATGTACTTGCTCAAAATGAGTTCAAGTCTCCAGACCAGGCAGGGAAGTCAGTCCAGATGGGATCCTGGAGACAATGTCCTCCCATTCATTTCCCAAACCCTTACAATCTGCCTTCCTATTCCACCTCTCAAGTGAAATGACTCTCTCCAAAGATAGTGAGGATCTCTGGCCAAATGGAATGGCCTTTTGTCAGCTGCCACCCTTCCTTGACCTCCCTAAACCATTTTATACCATCTCTTCCTCATAGCTTTCCTCCTTGGGTTTTACAGCACTGTTTTTTGTTGGTTCTCTTGTCAGTCTACAAGTTTAGTCCTAAAACCTTTTATGTTTTCCCTCATTTCACCTCATCATTGACCATGGGTTCAACTGTCATTTCTTGGCAGATAACTCACAAATCTTCATATTGTTGTGGTGGTTTTCAGTTGTGTCCAACTCTTCATGACCCCATTTGGGGTTTTCTTGGCAAAGATACCAGAGTGGTTGGCCATTTCCTTCTCCAGCTCATTTTGCAGATGAGGAAACTTAGGGAAATGGAGATAACTGACTTGCTTGGGGTCACATAGCTAGTAAGTGTCTGAGGCTGGATTTGAACTCAGGACTTCCTAACAACAATGTTCTATCCACTGCATTGGCCCTTACTTATGCATTCCTCATTCTTCCTCCTGAGTTCCAGACCTGTATCACCAAATCATTTCACTAGACATCCCCACTTCTAGGTCTCTCATGCATTTCAAACTCAACATGCCTCCAACAGAGGTCATCTATCCCTCCCCTCCAAAATACCTGAGCCCTCTTCCTAATGGCAGACACTTACAAATGCCTGACTGTTTCCTTTTTCTTCTCTGGCTCCCATTTTACTTCCCCCTCACATAATCTACATTCCAGTCAAAATGACTTACTACCACCTCTTCCCAATTCATAACATTCTTTCTCCTTTGGTGCCTTAACAAAAGCTATCCCTCCCCTTCTGGATCTCCTCCAAACAACAACACAACATACCAACACATACACACACACACACACACAGAGCTTGGAATACTTTCCTTCAGATTCTAAGAATCCCAGGCTGTACCCCCCCCTAAATGAGATAACATTGATAAGTCTTCTTGCAAACTCTAAAGAGCTAGGTAAAATACTATTTTTAAGTAAGCTACTGTCTTTATTATTGGTATTTCCATCCCATTTTTTAAAAATTTAGTTTGTATAGTTTTTTTTCACTCACACTTGTATTAGGCACAAAGTAGGTGAATCAGTGATTCAAACAGTCATTTCTCTCTCCTCACCTTTCTTTACTTTTCAGCAACTTCCTTCACAGCTGAGCAGCACATTTTTCACCCCTCTGGCTCTGCATGACAGTATATTCTCCTGATTTCCAATTCTTCCCTGTGAGACCACTCCTTGGAAGTCTCCTTTGCTGTATCTCTATCCACACCAGGCCCACAAACCACAGATGTCTCTGAAGGCTCTAATCTCTTTTTTCCTGATACTCTGTGTAATGTGGTCGTTTTATCAGTCCCACTGGTTTATTTGACATCTCTACACAGATGATTTTCAGATTTATTTTTCCAGCCCAAATCTACACTTCCAGGTTTCACATCACCAACAGCCTCTCAAACATCCTGAAATGGATATTCTTTTTTTTTTTCTTTTTTTGTTGTTGTTTATTAAAGCTTTTTATTTATAGAACATATGAATGATTTTTCTACACTGACCTTTGCAAAATTTTTTGTTCCAATTTTTCCCTCCTTCCCCCTATCCCCTCCCCTAGGTGGCAGGTAGCCTAATACATGTTAAATATGTTAAAATATATGATAAATCCAATATGTGTCTACATATTTATACAATTAATGAAATGGATATTCTCTAGGACTTTCAAACACATGTCCAAAACAGAACTCATCTTTCTCCCCAAAGCCTCCTCCTCCCCAACTTCCCTGTTACAATCCAGGACATCATAGTCCTCCCACTCACCAAGGCTTGCAATCTAGGTGTCATCCTCAACTCCCCACTAGCACTCATATGTTGTCAAACCTCATTTCTACCTTCACAAAATCTCCTTTATACATCCCATTCTCTTGGTTCATAAAGCAACCATCTTAATTCAAATTGTACAGGGTGTTCAAAGAAGACTACCCTCTCTGGTGTAAGGACTTGGCAAGCCCTTTTGAGGGCTATTCAGCCATCTTTGGTTTCTACATGCCACTCAACTCTCATCTGTGGCTTCAAGAAGATGTAGCACTGGGGCAGCAAGGTGGCGCAGTGGATAGAGCACCAGCCCTGAAGTCAGGAAGACCTGAGTTCAAATGTGGACTCAGACACTTAACATTTCCTAGCTGTGTGATCCCAGGCAAGTCACTTAACCCCAGTTGCCTCATGACAAAAAAAAAAAAGAAGAAGAACATGCAGCATTTGGAGCAGCCACACTCCGGTAAACTATCTCAACTGATGGGCTAGCCCAGAATGAAGGTACCCATGGTTAACATCAGCAGGGTGTCTACCCCAAGCATGTGAAGATTCCACCCAACAGAGCAGGCACAAGAATAATGTGATCCAATGGCCATGAAGGTGACTGAAGCAGATAACAAGAAGTGCCAAGAGTCTAGTCAAACACTGAAGACACCAAGATCAGCTGCTGAATGCTGGGCCATCAACCAGCCAGCCTAACTTCTGCCTTGCCACTGGACTTCGATGACTCCAGAGGAATGAGACTGAGGACTTTGTCCAGCTCTACCTCACTTACATCCAAGTCACAAAGAATAAAGAAATCACCAGTGATCTCCTGGGCCCTCTTTCAAAACAAAGGATGAATAATAGCCTTCTAAAATCTCAAGTCTCTGCCCTTCCTGATTCACTTCTCCAATCATCTGTCAGTTTTCCCAAAGAGAAAGTCAGACCATAACAACCCCCCATTCAATAAATAAGCACTGACAGTTACTTATATCAAATCTCATATCAAGAGTGAAGTCCCCCTATAAGCATTTAAGACTCTTCTCCATAATCAGACTCTTTACTATCTTTCCAGCCTTTTTTACACCTTGTTCACACACTCTACAATTCAGATATTGCCTGGGCTTATTAACTGATCCTCACAAAGGATACTCCATCTCCCAGTTCTTTGCTTTAGACATTCACCATTGCATCTTCCTCCTAACTCCTCCCACTTCCTTCAAGACCCAGCTCCAATTTCATCTTTCATGGGTACCCTTTCCCAACCTCCCCTGCTGCTGCTAATGTCTTCTCTCTTAGATGAGCTTCCATTTGCTCCATGTGAGTATGTTCATGCACACACACACACACACACACACACACACACACACACTACATGTAGATAAATGAAGTATTTATTTAGTAGTATTATTACTATTAAGCAAGTAAGTTGGAACTAAATAAGAGAGCAAATTCCTACCCTTAAGAAGTTTACAATCTAGTTGGGGAAAAAAACATAACTAACATAACTAGAACTGGGGGTTGGGAGGCAGTGGAAAAGTCTGGAGAGTCATGGGAAAGGCATATGAAAGGCTAGGACCTTCCAAAAATGGTGGTTTGAAGCAGGAAGAGCCCAACCAAAGGGAAACATCACGAGGGCAGAGGCATCTCTAGAGTGTGAAGGCTGCTGGAGAGGAGATGAAAAAGTTCCAGAGTAAAGGGGAGAGCTGGAAGAAATAAACACACCTAGTTCTTCCTCTATGTTGTCTCCTCCTTGTAAGCTCCTTGAAGGCAAGGAGAGTTTTGTGTATCTTTCTATCTTCAAAGAAAACATGGCACATGGCATGGTTAACAAATGCTTAAATTAAGTGCACATTATGTGCCAGGCATTGTAATTGAAAGAGGGGGAGGAGAGGCTGAGAGGGAGAAACTTTTACAAAAAACCTTTTCAATAGAACGGCTAATTATAATCTTTAAGGTCATGGGTCAATCTCAAAAAGAAACAGGGCCAATGACACATATAGGATGGGGGCAAGAAAGAAGGGTTTAGAAAATCACATATTAACATTATCTGTGTTCTATTGTATTTTTATTTTATCAAATATTTTCCAAGTACATTTTTTTTTTCCAAATCTGGTTCAGTGGGGGTATGTTTGATACCTCTGCTTTAAGGAATTAGAATGATTGGTCCCAGGAAGCTGGAAATGGGCAAAAGATACCATTTTGAAGAGCAGAAAGCCAGATAGGGAAATATGGACTACTGAGGTTAACACTGTTTTCTAGAAAGATTTTGTAATTAATTACAAACAGATGTTTTTTAAGCTCTTAGAAAAAGAAGAGGTAATCGAAAAAAGGCAGTGTGTTTAAAAAAAAACGGTATGCAAATTAGCCTCAATTCCTCTTATGATGGGATCAGAGATATTGAAAATCAGGTTGTTTGGTCTTCAGCAAGGATTCTAGCCATCTTTCTTATTGTTATAGACATGATCATGTGAAACAAAAGATAGCTACCAGTTCAATTGAACGTAGTCCAAGTTGGATCAAAGCAAATAAGACAAGAGTGGTGATCAATGTCCTGCCATTTGGGAGGGAGGAACTCTAGTCTAAAGTTCTAGCCTTTGCCCTTTTTTATTCAACATTTTTATCCATTACTTAGATGAAAATGCAGCAGCCATGCTCATCAAATCTGAAAGGAAAATAAAGCTAGAAGGACTATTTAATATTTAGATGGCAAAAAATGAGGATTCAAAAAGATTTTGATAAAATGGAAAGATAAATCCTAAGTAATAAAAATACTAGTTAATGGGGGTCAAATATAAATCCTTGGATTTAGCTTCTTACAAAGTACTTATGTAACAGAGGAAGACTAGGGATACCTGGAGTAATCATTTCAGATAAACTCAATGTGAAGCAATAGTATACCAATAGCAGGGTTGCTAGAAACACTAATGTACTTCTAAGCTCATGAAGAGAACAGTATTCAGCATTACAGAGCCAAAGCTTCACTCTAATCTTTCCTGGTCAGATTATATATATTTACTCAGTTGTAATACAATGTTCAATGTTGGGCACCAAATCTGAGATATTGACACACTAAAGTACATACAGAAGAAGACAGAGCCAAGAAGATCCAAATTAGGAAGGAGGGAGAAAAATAGGGGGGGAGGAGAAAGGAGCAGGGAAAGGGGGGAAAGAATGAATGTTTAAAGAACAGGGAGTGTTTATAATGGAAGAGCACTTATGACAGTGCTTCAAATATCTGAGGGTATATGCTATGGAAGAGTTAAGTCTTGTGTATGCTCTTTCCAAAGGATACACTACTAGCACCAATGAGCAGGAGTAAAAAGCAGATTTCAATATAAAAAGCTTTCTAATCTTATCTGTGTTCCAGACATGAAATGGGAAGTCTTGTGAGGTAGTTGCTAATAACTATTCGAGGTGAGTCCCTAATAACTGGGAATATTCAAGCACAGGCTTGCTAAGAACTTACCCAAGATCCTATGCTGTACAAATAATTCTTACATGAAGAGGTCCTATTGTAAGGCTCTTTTGCTCAGAGTAACAACGCCATTTTTACTATCCTCTGTTCCAGAGTTTCAGAAGTTTTGAGAAAACAAACTGCTTCCTTCAAATCTTTGATTCTCCTAAGTATTGTTTTGTTGGAAAAAAAAAAGTAATTGCCGATTATATTGCACAAGCATATTAATTTTCAAAACAGAATTGTGGATATGATCAATTTTGACAAGTAACTGTCACAGTAGGTCTTTCCATTGAAACACAATCTGAAATCAAACAGTATTCGGGGACTAGCACACAATGTCTCTTTTTATCAAATGGGAAAAGCAAACAAAAGTTTCTTGGAAGAAAGCATTTTTCCGATGGAGATCTTTTGGATCTTTTGGATGGAAAGAGGGCTTCATCAGTTTTGAGAAACAGGTAATTCTTACACTTGGAAAAAATCATGAACTTGTACTCTATAATAAGGAGAAATTATACATTTTCGTGCTTTCAACATGAAATTGAATCATGCCCATTACACAAATACAAAAAAAAAAAAAAAAAAAAAAAAGGGCAGCTAGTTCACTAATAAAATTCTTTCAGTTCATATTACATTACATTAAGCCTTTCATGCCAGGAGCTGAATTTTCCTAGTGCAGTGTCTACAGCTTATTATAAAAGAGGCACATTAACTACTGGCCTCACACAATTTCAACAGCAACAACAACAACAACAAAAACAACTTGCATAAAAAAAAATTTTAATAGGTTTATTAATAGGCCTATTAACTAATATGAGCTTGAAAAAAGCCTGAAGTTCTACATTTGCAGATTTCTTCAAGGGCAATAATTTAATAAAACATTTGAAGATTTCAAGCAAAACAAGTTGAAAGATAATGTATTTCCTGAGCTGTCTGTGGCACAGTGAAATTATTACATCCTCCAGTTTATCCTTGGAGGTTCTCATGTCCACAACTACAGCATTTCTTGGGGGTGTTGAATGGCATGGTGTGACTGACAGATATCCTTTCTTTCTTTAAAAAAAAATTTTTTTTCACATAAATGATGGCTTTATAACCCTTCCTGAACAACAAAACAATATCATAATCCCAAGGAAAACAAACATACCCACTTTACAGATAAATAGTAAATCACATAGCTTGACAGTTAGGAAGCCATCTAAAAAGACTAATGTCTTTTTCTCCTTTAAAGTCATCTTGGAAACAACACTCAACTCAAATGCTATATTAAATACCTTACTTTCTTCAGGCAAGAAAGGAAAATTAAAAGTTGAGTAATTTTATATAAACACTCTAACAGGCTTCAAATTTGAGTGTCTATATGTGGCATATTAAGGATCTCATTTTAATTTTGCATGAAATAAGCCTGGCAAATACTTTTTGTTTGTTAAAGCTGAATGAAGCAAATTAATACAATAATAGTAATAGATTACATCTGTAGAACACTTTTAAGATCTTGAGAACACACTGCACATAGTATCTTCTCTGATCTTTAAGGTAATCCTGAAGTAGATGTTGTTATAATCCCAATGACACAGATGAGGTAGCTGTGGCTGAGAGAGGCTGACTAGCCTGGAGTTATAGGCAAAATCTGATTGACACAGGATTAGAACTCAAGTCCTTCATGCCTCCAAATTCAACACTCTCCTTTAAGCCAAGTTGTTTCCTATAAACTATAAAGTACTACACTAAAACTATAAAGATAAAATGATATTCAATCAATAAGCATTTATTAAGCACCTTCCACAGCCTTTGCTGTTCCTCACTCTTATAATACGCCCTCCCCCCCTCACTTCTCTAGGCCAGTTTGGCTGAGTGGATATGAAGAAGAATAGAGATGCAAAGGTAGGTGCGGAATCAGGTTGTGAAATGTCAAAGGAGTTTATATTTGACCTACAGGTACCAGGGAACTGTAACTGCTGGCATTTATTAAGGAGAGTGACATGAGTCACCTTGGCAACTGAAAGGAGAATGGATTAGAGGAGGGAGAAACCTGAGGCAAGGAGACCAAAGAAAGGGCAATGGCCAGAATCCTGGCAGGAGGGATGAAGGCTTGACCTGAGAAGTAGCTGTAAGTGAGTAGAGAGAAGATGGATGTGAGATGTGAAGAGAGAAAGGCCAGGATGTGGCAACTGACTATAGTATACTTGAGACAAAGATGGGTGAGCAATTAAGGATTACAAGGAGGTTTTGAACCTGGGTGACCATTAAACTGATTTAAACCAAAACATATTCTTTTTAGTCAATTAGATCTATATACTGATGAAATCCAATTAAATGAAAGCAATGTCCTCATCAACTACATTCACGTACAAGGACAGAAGGGAATTAATAGACATTGGTTTCAGATCTTTTTCTAGTTTTTATAAGTATACCTCTTGTCACTCAAACACACTGATATTAACTGTTCCTTGTTACAAGGATCTTTAAAACTTTCTGTAGCTTTCTACAAAATGTACTTTAAAACTGGATACACTCATGTCAGCTTAATTCAATTCAAATATTAAAGGCTTGTTATTTGCAAATGAATATACTTGGAACTGGGAATATAAAAACAAATTGTTTCTGTCCTCAAGAAACTTACATTCTGGGAGGAAAATTATTAAAATTCAAATGAGTAAGTTTTTCATTCTAATCTAACATGTACTATGACAATAAATAGACACAATAGGCAGCTTGGCATGGGGGATATAAAGTCTAACACCAGGAAAATCTTGGATTCAAGCCCTACTTCTAATACATCCAGTCAATAAAAATTCTGGTCTAAGCAGCTCTCCAAGACGCTGAATTCCAATGACAAGGATTTTCCACACCTAAAAGTTCCCAATACCAAAGAAATCATAAGTCCTTTTCCTTACTCATTCCTAAGTATGTATCTTCACTTTTTTTAATAATTCCTTCCAGTTCTTTATTCCAAAGGATATATAGTTTCCCAATCCTTTATTTAAAGTGAAAGGAGCATGTATTAAAGTAATTAGGATAAGGCTACAGGAGCTTCACCAGTTTTTAGCTACCTAAATCAGTGTCTTCTAGATTTTTTAAATGTAAATTTATAAGCCAAACTAAAGCAAAAAAATTGAATGATAAGGTTATCTTAAGTGTCTCCAAAGTATCTTCCCAAATGAAAAGCATCCCAGCCAACATTTTGCTGTATATTCATCACAGCCCATCAAAACTTTCTAGCTCACTTCAAACCCAATTCTACACCATATTCTCTCGACTTTTATACCTAGCTACTCGTGGATATCTCGAG
This sequence comes from Myrmecobius fasciatus, assembly GCA_023553655.1. Lineage (NCBI taxonomy): Eukaryota > Metazoa > Chordata > Mammalia > Dasyuromorphia > Myrmecobiidae > Myrmecobius > Myrmecobius fasciatus. Next base: position 35,972 of record JAJPUD010003003.1, read on the forward strand.
CCCCCTTTCTTCCATTTTATAGACTGTCTTCCTCCATCAGAATGGAAGCTCTATGAAGGTAAGGGGCTGTGTTTCTTTTTGCTTGCATTTGTATAATCAGAGTTTAATACAGTGCCTGGCTCTTAGAAAGGGAGCCACATTCTCTCAACTTCTTAATCACTTCCCAACACCAATACACGCTTAAGTTCTCAAGCAGCTCGGTTCAATTAAGTCACTTTGGAAGCATATAACCTTCCTTTCCCTCCAGAAAAACAGCAGAAAGCGCCACATCAGTCCAAGTCCGCCCCATCTCACTCGAAAGCCACTTGTGTCTCAATGCCTACCCTAATTCTCAGGACATTCACCCCGGGATTCGCAGCATTTCGGGATCCCTCTAGCCAACAACCTCCCGCCCTCTCCTGCCCCCTCGGTCAGCTCCGGGACTCCCAGCCATTCCCAAGCTCCCAGTGAAACTGACGAGGGTCAATTTCCCAGCTTGTTAGAGTTGCCGCTCCGGCTCTCCGGGAAAGCCCGGGTCCCAGGCATCTGTCAGCCCTCCGCCATCCCGCCCGGCCTCCCTGCAAGAAGATTTCAGCCGTGGGCATTCGTCTCCCCCCGCCCCCCGGGGTGACAGCCCCGGGAGCGCCCCCTTCTCTCCCCTCACCTAGCTTGGAGCGGGACTCCTCCAGCTTCTGGATCTGGTTCTCTAGAAAGAGCATCGCCACGGCGAAGGCCACCACCGCCAGCAGCTGCAACTTGGGCGGCATCATAATCCTGAGGAGCCCCATGAAACCCGCCGCCGCCGCCGCCGCCGCTCGGGATCACGACATACCGCGGGGGGGGGGGGGGCGGAGAGCGAGGCCCCGGGGACCCGGGGGGCGCGGGCGCGAGGCACCGAGAGGAGCAAACTGGAGCCCCAAGGCCGGCGGAGCGGGAGCGGAGCGCCGCAGCGGCGAGAGCAGAGGCAGCGGCCACCGCTGCTTCCTACCCCCCCTTCTTCCTTTCTAGCCTCCCTCCCACCACCCACCCCCGCCCCCAGGCACCAACGCCAATGCCGCCTGCACCCGCTGCTCTTCCTCAACCTCAGCTGCAGTCGCCGATCACAGGGTCCCCCGCACTGAGCAGTGCTCGGGTTCCCGCTTCCCCTATGCCAGACCAAGCCCGGTACTCAGCTCCCTCTGTCTCGTTTGCTCCTTCGCTCTGCCCACCCGCCTCCCTTCTTCCTCCACTGCCTACCTCCCTCCCGTTGCCCCGCTCCAGCACCAAGGCTGCGACTGCGCCGCCCTCGGCCCCGCCCCCAGATGGGTCCCTCCCCCTCTCCAATACGCATTCACGCACGCTGCTCAGCAGCCCCGCCTCCCAGCTTCAGCAAACACTCCGCCCTTCCCTTCCCAAACCTACCGCAGCCTCTTTTGGACCCACCTTTTACCTTCCTAGTTGCAGTGCTCTTTCGCTCCGGATTGTGATTGGTTTACTCAGCTGCCATTAAAATTATCTCAGCAGGTGATTGGCTAAAAGGAGGCTACAGCGAGGCGGAGCGAAGCCAGAGGAAGGAACGAGCGTTTTAGGTAGGGCTCTGAAAGAAATGCCATGAATGAAACTGAAGGGGCCTTCGAAAGGAACAGTTATAGGAGACCAAAATTGTGCCTGACTGTGAGAAAGAAGAAGAAATCAAAAAGACCCTCACATTCCTTGATATTTTAGGGGACCGCTCCCTGGAGATCTCCATCTCATCAGTTTACTCGGTATTAAGCTGCTGTGCGCGGCTAACGGAAAGCTAACGACCCAGAGCGTCAGGCTTCTCTAAAGACCCCTCAACAGAGGGGTCCTCGGCCCTCGTCAAGACCCAAGGATAACGGTAGTTATGGCGGCTGGCGAGTGGTTTGCCCCGGCTTTCGGGCTGCGATTGCTGCTGGTGTCGCTGCTGCAAGCGGTAAGTGCTGGGCGCCTCCGTAGTGGTCTGTGGTCCTGGAACGAGAGGCTGGGGGCCTAGGATGAACCTTGGGAGCCGCGACTGACGAGGGCGGGAGAGCGGCCCTGAAAGTGGCTGCGGCCCGAGGGCTACGTGGCTGCTATTTGGCCCCGCCCGCCGGGAATCTCTCTTCAACTTGGATGGGGTCTCTCCTTCTTAGCTGCCTTTCTTTGGGCCCCGTCTCGCTTCTCCCGGATATTGGAACCTAATTTGGTCTGCCAGTCAGTGGGCATTTATCGTGCGCCTACTACGATTAGTCTACGAAAACTCTGAATTGGCTACTGTGTGCTAAACGCTGGGGATTTAAAAGGGGGTGGGGTGGGGAGAGGTGTCGAAGGGGGGTATCTGCCCTGAGAAGGCTTAATGGTCTAACTGTAGGTAAACACGTGCATCTAAGATATAGGGAGGGGAAGTTGAGAAAGCGCTTTTTATGGAAAATAAGACGTTAGCCAGGGGGGTGCCGCCCTGTGACCATGCCTGAAGTCAGGAGGTGGGAGGTACCCACTGTACAGGTGGACACTACCTTCCATCACTTGTTAATTTCTTTTCGCCGCTCTGTTTGCTTCTTTAAGAGAAGCTCTTAGTGTAACATGCATTGGACTGAGACCACGGTTCAAATCCTGCCTCAGACACTTAGGAGCTTTGTGATCCCAGGCCTCCTATATTTGTGTTCGTTTTCCTCTTCTGTGAAATGCGGATAATAACACTTCGAGGGATTGTTTTGAGGTCAAATGAGATCACAGGTGTAAAGCATCGTGTAGATACTAATTATTTATCCCTTCCTGCATGTACCTGTAGTTACGTGATAGAGGGGACTGTTCAGGTACGGATTAAACTTAAAATGTTTCTTAGTTTCTTTCCAACCCTTGAGATTCTAGGATTCTGGAAAGATCTCTGGATTTTTAGTTAAAGGACAAGAGTTTCAATTCAGGCTTTTGCTGCCTGAGTCTTGGATATCGGCCTTCCCAGGTCTTACTTTCATCATCTTTAAAAAATGAGCTGAACTATGTCTCTGACACTGATCACAGAATTTTGAGTTAGGAAAGACGTCGTAGGCCGTCTGATCCTACTGGCTCCTGAACAAAAATCCTCTCAATCAGCAGCCCCCATTTTTATTAAAAAATTGTCTATTGCATCACTGGGATTAGTATCTTTTTGCCCCTATTGATTTTAAACTTCTTAAAATAGGAAAGGACTCAGTGATAATGACGTGCTAGTTGTGTATAGGGGGAGGGCTCAAAAGAAAACAGCCTTTGCCCTTTAAACTACTGAAGGAATGTAGCATATACAGATATAAACCAAAAAAGAACATGATTTTAAATGCTAATAATGTGGGTAATGGGGGGGGAGGTCAGGAGATGGCACCTCAGTTGTCCTTTGGCAGAAACCAGAGATGCGACTTAGAAGGATCTTCCAGCCATTGGAAGCCAAACATGTTTAAAAAAAAAAAAAAAAAAAGCTAGAGTTGGCATATTTTGTGTATTGGGAACAGCTTTCACAGTCTAAACTTTGTCTCCCTAATACTTGGTAATTGGTTGTATTTTATTTAGTCCAGTCTCCCTTTTTACAGATAAGGAAAAGTAAAAGATTAAAGAATATATCCAGCCTCCTGCAAGAGGCAGGTAACATAGCTAGAATTCACAGGTAGCCTCTCTGACTCCTAGTACCACACTGCCTTTGCTAGTTCCTAGAAAAGAGACCTCAGGATTTCAATTCTTCTGACCTTCCTAATCTCTTCCTGCCAGCTCCTTCTATCCATTTCCCAGTTCCCTTTTCATTCTCTTCTTGCGCCCTCCCCCTCAGAATTTGTAGATTGCAGCTATAATTTCTGATGTTAAACTAGTACAAATGCTGGAATAAGGACTTGACTTCTTAAGAGCAGTTATTTTAAAAGATTAAGCATGAATATTGACTACCTAAATGTAAAATCGTGTAGTAGTAATATCAGTGGCTTACATTTGTCTCATGCTTAATAATTCAAAAAACACTTTCTTCAAAATATCTTACTGATTTTTCTTTAACATCACCACTGTTTCCCAGTAACTCTTATTTTACTCCTCCTCTGCCCCAGTAGAACTCTCCCTTATAACATCAATTGTACATTTAAGCAAAATATGTCAGCATGGTTACCTCTGAAATTTTACCTCATTCCACACTTGTAGTCTGCTTCCTTTCAGCTTTTTTTTTTTTTTAAGCAGTCGTCACAATAGTTCTCTAAAGTTATGATTGGTCATGACATCAATCTAAAATTTTCAACTCTTTTTTTCCTTTAAATCCAGATGATCGTTTTGTGTTTTCTTCTGGATCTTCACTCTCACTTTTCATCAGTTTTTTCTAAGTTTCTCTGAATTCATATTGTTTCTTTCAGCACACTAACAATTCCAATTCAGCCACTCACCAATCCATTAGGTGCTCTTTTCCACACCATCCTTTGCTGCCCCTCACAAATGCTAATACAAATACTTTTTGTATATGCGGGACCTTTGACCTTACAGTGTATTGATGAAGGCCCGGCACAGCCAAAGGATACTACAAAGTGCTTTCCTTATAATTTTGTGAAAAAAGTAACACAAATATTTTCCCCCTTCAGAGGCATTTATGTTAGAACTCGGTCTCATAAGAAGTTTCACATCCTATCCATTCTGTCACACTTAACTTTTCCACTTTGAAATGTGAGTGCACATCTAACATTTGACACAAAATTACAGGGGTAAATTAATATATTCTTTATTCATTCACATAATGGCAAGTATATTCATCCTCCCTGAAATAAAGCAACTATAGTCCTCTACTTACCAAGAAGGAAGGACTTGATCTGCTTAACATTCATTCATGAGAGACAGGATCTCAAGAAGGCTTTTATAACTGTAACTAAAAGGACTTTAAAATCATAAAATTCTGGATCAGGACAGGCCCTTGGTTCTCTCCCTCTCAGTTTGTACTCAAAATGACTTACCCCAGAGATCTAAGAAAGAGAAGGGCCATAACACTTTAATACTGCAGAGAACTGAAGGTGCCCATCAGTTGAGAAATGGCCGGATTATTGTATAGGACTGTCATGGCATATTTTTGTGCTGGAAGATAAGGTAAAAGGAATAGTTTCAAAGGATCCTGGAGAAACTTTTATAAACTGAGGCAGAGTCAAGGGAGTAGAACCAGAAGAACAATTTATACAATAACAATGATTGCAAAGACAGACAACTTTGGAAAACTTGAGTTTGGAGCACTATGATGCCCAACCATGATTCAAGAAAATTGACAATGGAGCATGCTATATATCTCCTGAGAAAGGTGGTGGATTCAGTGTGCAGAGTGTGATAGTTGCTTTTTTGTTTGTTTGGGGTTTTTTCTATGACCAATACTATCCATATTGATTACTGGAAGGTTTTCCCCCTCCCGTTTGGGGTGAGGAGGAAATAGAAGAAAATAAAAGTGTATTTATTTAAAAAAAAAAAAAAAAGTTTATTTAATGATTAGCCAAAGTTGTGGGGCAAGTTAATGTCCAAGCCTAACTCAACTAAAATACATATCCTCTAATTCCCAGTGTCTTGTCTTAGAATGCCACATAACTTTACCCAAAAGAATTCTAGGTTGTATTGCCTGCCAGGATGTATTTTTGATACCATTTCAGCAAGTACAAAAGGATACTATAATCATTCAGGTTTTTTGTTTTTGTTTTTTCAATAAACCCCCATATTTAGAAATTTTAAATTAGTCTGCATTTTTTAAATGCTGCTACCTACCATGTGCTTAGTTGAATGTAGTTTTAAGTATTGTTCCTTAAGGGGGAAACTCAGTATTGAGGGAGTTAAGAGCAGGAAAGTTCCTTGATAGACTCCAAGGTAAGAGGTTTTTTTATAACATCAGGTTACTATGTACAATAATAGGAAAAAAGTATACTTTTTTTCTCCTACATTTAGTCTTTTCCACTTTTTAAATTACGTTGTCACCCCCAAATGACCTTGCTTACAGGTTAGTTTGAGGTTTTGGTAGAAAAATATGCAGCATGGTGCAATGGAGCTGCCTGGTTTTGAGGAATCAAGAAACCTAAGGATCATTGTAACTTGACTATTTATTGCATATGTGATTGTTGGCAAGCCACTTAATTTAGATGGGCCTCGGTTTCTCAATAAAATCAGTAGGTTAGACATTTATTAGTTGAACTATTAAAGGTAACTAAAGATTGTTTTTAAGAGCTCTTCCAGCACTAAATAATGATTCCAGGAAGAAAATAATTTTAGATAAAGAAGTGAGCAAATCTTAAAATTTCATCCTTCTTCTCCTATTTTTCTCCCTTCCCTTCTCTTAATATCTTCTGTGAATTCTTTGAAATTCAGTAAGTTATAGCTCATGCCAGTTCCACCTCAAAATCTGTTTAATTTATGCCATCAAGTGCATAACTAAACATGTAAGATCTGTAGTGGCACAAATAGGATTGAGTTCAGGTCAACAAATGCTAAATGTGATGTTCTCCAAAGCAAGAACTGAGTTTGAGTTTTTGAAAATATCTAGCATGTAAGTGCCAAATATAAACTAATGTGTGTTGTTATTACTGTGCAGTTCCACAACCAACTGCACACCACAAACATGTACCTTAAACTTGGTCCAAAGCTAAATTTCCTCCCAAAGAGTAGTATTAATTACTTACCCTCCAGGATTTCCACCCTTTCTCTTCTTTATCACTAGCTAAAATTTGGACACCTATTAGCCACAGTGATAGCTGTATTGTTACAAAGATAAATGGCCAGTTTGTATTCCAATGGTAGTTTTCTAGGAGTATCTCTGTGATTTTCTAGGGTCCTTGAAATTACAGTAAATTGCAGCTTACTATACTCTGGGTTCCAGGATGCTTTATTTTAAGGTAGAATGCCCAGATGTAGAAGTGAAGAGCTATAAATCCCAAACTAATGGTTCTTTAAGGTGAAAGTGGCCTCATGTACTCTGTGAAGTGATTATTTTCTCCAAGAGTACATTATAAGTGTTCTTAATCTTTAGGAATGGTGTTTTCAGTGTGACTTAGGGGAGTTGTTTCCTGGGGCTCCTCAAATTTGAATTATCCAAATCAAATTATCATCTCTGACAATGTGTGGATGGATGTTCATATAGCTGTAAAAACAAAATCATGATGCTTGTGTTTTAATCCAAAGCTTTTTTTTTTTTTTTTTTTTTCCTTTCAAACAAATAAAAGCATACAGGGAAACAGTTAATTCCAGTTCCAAGGCATATATAGGAATTAAAATTTATGCTGTTAATATTTTTTTAAGAACAAAAACATTCAAACACTTGTTTAATCTCTATAATCAGTAAATCTAGTCTTTTAAGAAAAAAGGTTGATTTTAAAAAGCTAAAAAAAGAACCTTTGAAGACTTAAGATTACATGATTTCATTACATGGCATTTTGTATATGCTACACTATCCTCCTCCCCTTTCCCCTCTCAGTCATTTTTCAGTTATTTGTGACTCTGCCAAAAAACTCCAAATGAGGTCACATAGATACTGGAGTAGTTTGCCACTTTCTTCTTCAGCTCATGTTACAGATGAGGAAGCTGAGGATCACACAGCTAGCAAATATCTGAGGCCAGGTTTGAACTTTGGAAGACCAGTCTTCCTGATTCTAGGCCTGGAGCTCTGTGCACTATGGTGCCTCCTAGCTCCTCACTTGAGCCAAACTGGATGATTTGTTCAGTATTTTCTTCCTTGTGTTTGCTTTGGCAAAATTGTAATGTTGGACTGCTCATGCTCCCAGCATACATATTCTTTCCTCAACTGACTGATTAGAATCCCAAGTTACATTCGAAACTCTGCTCAAGTACCATCTCCACATGAGGTCTTTACTGATCTCAGCTGCTAGTGCTTACTTCCACAAATTACGTAGTTTACTTTACGTCTACTTATGTATTGATATATTGGTTTTACCTCATGGAATGTTTATGCCCCCCATTTCCTAGCATAGTGTGTGCCACATTACTAGTCACTTAGTAAAGGTCTATTGATTTATATGTATTTTGGATTAGACTAAAATCATGTGTTCTAGAACTCTCTAAATTATTTGAAGTTTTAAAATTTTGTTCAAGAGAATAAGCAAATCACAAAATATAGCAAATGCAGATATGTTAATAATACATAAAGGCTTTTAATTCTTGCTTTAATATGATTCTGTAAAAAGTAATTGTAGATTTTTCTTTGAGGACATCTATTTTTGACTCAGAACAGAGATTAAGTCAGTAAAGAAACATTTAAATATTTGCATCATACAGAAGAACACTGTGCTAGGTACTTTGGAGCATGCAGAATTTAGCTGACATAGTCCCTGACCCCATGAATCTTAGATAGTTAGACTATAGGGAGAGAAGAAGGTAAGTAGATGGTTGGATGGATGAATGAATAGATAGAAAGATTTCATTTCTTTAAGTTGAAGTTATAGTTGAAAGTATTTTATGCTTTCATCTTAATTTTAGAGCCTTCTTCCTTCAAGATACAGCTATTATAACCTCCATCTCAAACTATCTTATGTCTATTTTGTATTTATTCATGTATGTGCGCATTCTTTTTGGTTCCCCCGACTCCCCATTCCTCCCTCCTGTGTAAGATGTAAGCTTCTTGAGAGTAGGATTGTTCCATTCTTTGGATTTCATTGGACCTGGGTCTATAGTGTGTGCTTAGTAAACACTTCTTGGTTGAATGTCTTCACTATCTCTTTTCAGATATCTGCACAAGGATCAGAATTATCATCGGAAGCATGCAGAGACTTGGGTTTTTCCAGCAATTTGCTCTGTAGCTCTTGTGATCTTCTTGGGCAGTTTAGTTTAACTCAGCTGGATCCTGATTGCAGAGGATGCTGCCAGGAAGAAGCACAGTTTGAAACCAGAAAGGTAATTTCAATACTTTTCATTACAGATTTAAGTTTGAGACAAGTTGTAAAGATAGATAATCTGCTCAATTCTGTGAAATGGGAAGGGCAAGGAGGCAGTTGAGATTTTATTTAATTCTTAATCATTAATCTCTCAAGAAAGGACATTCAGCAAATATTTATGACAATGGTGTGCTAGGAATATGGAAGCAAAAACAAAAGTACCCCTGCCATTGAGAAGCTAGTGGTACATTTTATTAAGGGATACAGCATGTATTTTCATAAATAAAAACAAGATGATTTGAGGAGAGAGAGCAGCACAATATCACCTAAAGATGTAGCTTGTAAAGGGGATCCTGAAGAAAGCTAAGATCTCTAAGAGGCATAGTTGAGGAAAGATTTGTACCCCACTCTTGGGAGGGACAGAATAAATAGCCTGGGCAAAAACAAGAGAGAGATGGAATTCCAAATTGGCAAAACAGTTAGCAGACCACTTTGGCTAGAACAGAGATTGGATGAAAGGGAACAGTGTGGAAATCTGAAAATCTAGTTTGAAGCCAGATTGTGTGACAATTTAAATACTAGGCCAAGAAATTCGTATTTTAGTATCCTAAAGGAACTAAAGTATATTTACAACAGATCTGTGAAGGAATTAGAAATAGAAGAGAAACTTAGGGGGGCATGTGATAGCTAACTTTAAGGTTTTGAAGGGCTGTCAAGTAGAAGACTAGACTCCATTAGACTAGGGCTCCAAAGGAGAGAATAGAAGACAAAAGGTAGTAGTTGGAAAAGGGCTTTGGGTTTACTATAAGTTGAAAGGTGTGATGCCAATTTGAGGTGGCCAAAGGCAGAGCAGGCTCCTTCCTCATACTGGTGATCTTCAAAGACTAGATAACCACTTGTTAGGAATGAGATAGAAGGAATTTGGGAGGAAAGGGGGGAGGGGATTGGGGGCTAAAGGTTGGACCCAGAGGCCAGCAGGATACCTTGCAACTCTAAAACTGTGCCTTTCAGGGCTTAGATTATTTTACCAACTATTTGCAGAATAAATAGGAGAAAGGAAGTATTAGAAATAAGGATTAATATAAGCAAGAAGTGATAAAGAATTGAACTAGGATAATAGCTCTGTGAGCGGAAAGAGGGGCATGTTGAAAAAGAAAATGGTTTTGTAAGGATTTGGGTTTTTTTTGTTTGATTGGAGAATGAGAAAAGGGATAATTTTTTTTTTCTGATTTAAAAAAAAATTCTTTAAAAATATACTTTTGAAAAAGAATGTTATTGTGGGAGGTTCCTGCCAAGGTACCTTCCTGAATGATAGGCAGTCTGCCTAGCTCTCATGTATATACATAAACAAAACCCTATATTTATTCCAGTGTGAATGATCAAAAAAAAAAATCCAATGAGGAAGCATAGTTAAGTGATTTGTTCCACCCCAGTACTACACAAAAAGTCAGACAGAAGTCCACAGGCAGTAGGAATGGGGGCCTAAAGGTAGAGGAATAGAGAGCTTCTGTAAAAGAATCTGACAGTGATCAGATAGCCTTAGAGTAAGAATCTGGATATTCCTTGGGAATCCCCCTTGGAATGGTAATCACTAATGTGGTGCTGTAATACTTATCCTAAAATAGCCCCAGCCTGGGGCTCTAAAGTCCTTAACATTATATTCTTTATCAGAAAGGGTCCTGCAGACACAGCACTCTGCACCTCAAAGATCCCCAGAGAGCTTAACTTCAGGAAGTGGAGGTCAGGATAAGAACCAAATGTCAGAGAAACATTACCTTGGCCCTGTCACAATGTCTCAGGTCAGGAACTAAAGCTGGAGTGGAGAAATGAGTTACTCAAAGTTACACTGACCAATATTTTAAAAATCAGTGCAAACCTAGAGATCCCCCCAAAAACTGCAGGCAGAAACTCAAAAGGAAAAAAAAATGGGTTTCTCAGAAGGAATACATGAATGCCTAGTTTTTGGTTTTTGTTTTTGTTTTTGTTTTTTGTTTTGTTTTGTTTTTTTTTTTTTTTTTTTTTGAGGGTTTGTTTTTCTTAATGAAATAAAAGCTGGAGAAATTAATAGAATAAATTGCTTTAAAAAGAAATTGGTAAACTTTGCCCAAGAAATGAACTCACTGAAAGCTAGAATAAGCCAAACAAATCGATGACTCCATGTGATAGCCAGAAATATTAGAACACAAACAAAAGATAAAGAAAATTTAAGGCATTACATCAAAAGCAACTGAAAATAGATTAAAGGGAGATGACTTTAGGATCCTTAAGACTTGCTGAAGACTATGTTTAAAAGAAGAAAAAAAAAGAGGGCCTAGAGACTTTGTGAATGAAAAATGACTGAATCTATTAGAACCATAGGTCAAAATAAGAGTCTACCAGTAGCCTCCCCAAAAAGGGAGAGTCCTAAGAATATCGAGGTCCAAATTCAGAACTCCCCTATCCAGTCAGAAATTCTGCCAGTATTCAGGAAGAAGAAATTCAAGTATTAAGGAATTTTGACCAGGATCATCACACAAATCCTGCCATCTTCTGCCATAAGCTAGAAGAGCTCTTCTTGGGATATAGTAGCAAAAGAAATAGGCTTAAAAGTTCAAGCATAATTCACCTTCTGATAAGAGTATGATACACAGTGGGGATTGGGGGGGGGCGGAATAATCGGGGAGAGAACTTCTTCAAGGGGGTGGGGAGAGACAGGTAAATGTGTTTCAATAATTAAAAGGAGGTATATGATGCTGTAGTGTTAACATTCTGAAGGAAGGAAGAGAAGCAAATGTCTTTTCAGACCTGATATTTTTGAAGGATATTGATGGAAATTCCTTAAGAAAGCCTAAGATCTTAGAAGTGGAAGAGTTTTGTTCAGAGGGTTTGAAGAGAGAAAAGAGAAGGGAGACTAAAAGGAAGACACTAGTGTAGAAAGGAGGGAAAAGAAGGGAGAAACTACAGGCATTTCTTATCATTGAGGTGTGTAAGAGGAAGAGGATACAGAAGCACAGAAGAAAGAATGGGCAGAAAGTGGTTCTAGGCTGTTCCTTAAACAAGGCAGTCCATCTCCCAGCTCTGGGTCTTTTCTCTGACTGCCCCATGGACCTGGAAGGCCCTCTCCATTTCTGCTTCCTGGCTTCTTTCAGGATCCAACTAAAATTCCACTGTTTATAGGAAACTTTGCTGGGATCTCCCTTAATGCTAATGCTTTCCCTCTATTGATTATCTCCAGTGTCCAACAAACATGTAATTGTTTAAGTGTTGTCTCCTCCCATAAACTAAGCACCTGGAAAGCAAAGACGATGGTTTGTTATTCTTTAAATCCCCAGTATTTAGCACAGTGTCTGTCACATAGGAGAGCTTAATAATTGTTTATTGACTAACTTTTAACTCCCCTCCCTGTAACTAACTCTCTTTGACATCCTTGCCCTTCAAGAGTTTAAATCTGATAGAAGATGAGAGTAGACACAAACAAGCATGATACAAATACACCCTTGTAATTGTCCAACGACAGAATAAGTGCTTTAGAAATACTGTTGCTTTGGGGAAGATGAGAAAATTCTTGTTGATTTAACAATCCAAGTACATAATAAGTCTATTCTGGCTAAATTGGTCTGTAGTCTAATAAATTAATTTATACAATAAAACACTCAAGTTGGGGCATATATTTCAATTTAATGATTGAATGTTTTCTTGATAGCTCCTGCAAATTATATTGTTTGTACCTCACATTCTCTGTTGTCTTCCCTAAAACTGCATTTCACACAGTGAACACAATTTTTTTTTTAATTAGTAACTGACAATTCAGTCTATGCTAGATCTCATGTTTTTTCTTCTTAGTCCTTTCCATCTAGGTCTTTAAAATCTATAACCTTTTTATAACAATGCATCACAAATTTAGGTAATGTTTCTGTATTTCATGGTGGTAAAACTGCTGATTCTAAACTTTAAGATCAAGAGTCTAAAAGTACCACTGTAATCTTTAAAAATATTGTAGCTCAAGACAGCTCCTTATTGAAGACAGAAAAGACATTAAGATAAGCATAGAAATATTACTTCAAGCTATGTAACTTAATGCTGTATGTACATCCTTGGAATGTGAACACAAAATAAGATTTGCTATTTTACTGCAAATTGATTTGCCTGTCATTAAACTTAGTCCTATAACCCAGTTGGATTCTTCACCAACAACCTTCAGACTCAAGTATTTGTCTTGGCTTAGTAAAAGTCCATTTACAAAAATAAGTGTCTCACCTATGTAAATCAGACCTATTACATTTATTGGCATACCAGAAAACACACTATTTGCGATTTTAAAGATCAAGTATTTGTAATAATTGAATGTTACCAAGCAATTAATTTTTGTCTCTTACAGCATATTTTGCAGTTATATTATCAGTAAAGCAAGTCACTTCCAGTAGTGTGGATTCATTTAAATCTTTTTATCCTCCTCCAGAAATGTTTTCGTAGAGAAAATTTAGTTGCTTAAAAGCCAGGCATAAAATTTTATTTTGGAACAACAGTTATACACAAAACATTAAAATGTCATTGAAATACTTTTAACATTCTGAAATTATTTCATTATGCCTCTTTCCTATTTTGACTTTTTTTCCTCCATGATCATCCTATCAGTCAACATACATTAAGTAAACATCTACAGGTACTGAAAAAAAACATGTATAAAACCTACTAATTTGAGGTAATTCATCATTTCAGATCACAGTACTTTCCTTTGAGTACTTTCCTTTTTGTTTACTTCTACAGTATTTTCACTTAATGTCAATAACTCAAACGCTCTGAACATTCTCCTTTGCAATGGCATGGTTTTGTGAGGCTGGGTTTTCTGTAGTTACTATTAAAAAGAAATTAGGGTGGCCATGATCAGTCTGATTCCAAGTTTTGAGCAGTTGTGCTTTATCCAAAGGCACAGACATCTTTTTAATAAGTGATTGTGGTTATTTGAAAATGAAGTAAAAGTATTTTAATTTTAAAAATATATATTTAAATTAAAAATTTTCAGAAAAGACCACTTCTTTATTAGGACATAAATACTTATCAAGTTGCCTAACTAGTAAACTTAATTATAAAAGTTTGGGAAATTTTATTAGTCTCTGATTTGAATGATAAAGTGACAATTATTTTAATGTTCTGTTAACTAGAAGAATTAACGTTGCTGAATGTCAATTGCAAAAGCACTATGTTAATGCCAGTTTTTATTATCATTAGTCAGTTCTTCTGGTGATGATGTCATTCCTCAAAATTCCTGCTGTGCTCCTACTATGAGCTCAAGCATTGTTTCTAAAGCAGTACCAGTGGAGTGCTTATAAATGTTACAATAAATGTCTTGTTTTAAAATTATATGCACATACTTTTAAATTTAATCTGCATTAAGACTTAAGTCTAGGCAATCAACAGGTGTAAATGCTTATATTGAAAATTTAACAACCCACTCTCAACCAAGTTAGAGCTGGCTCCAGCACACTGGAACCTTTGGATTGTCCACAGCTCAGGGCAGGAATTTCTTTTCAGCATCCCTTAGTATTCCTGATAGTCCCCACTATCTCTCCAAGCAACAGCTTTCTTGTTGGACAGCTCTGGTTGATAGAACCAATTGAATTATAACTGTTTCTTTCTTAATTCCTATTCATTGACCTAGTGGATCATAGGATTGAAAATTATGAGGACCTTATGAGGATGATTTCTAATCATCTAGTCCAGTGTCATCAATTTGCCCAAGAATTACCATTTAACCATGATGGTGAACTGTTAGGGTCCCAGATTTTGGGGGACCCTGGTGAGGGAAGTTTGTCCTTGAATTGAGGATCAAAGGGTATGGTCTGTGATTTCCTTGAGAAACTTAAAGCTGAGATACTTGACTGATAATGGCTTAATAGCTATTCATTGTGGTCTTTTGTTGAGAGAAGAATCACACCCTCTATTGAATACTTCCTTTCAATACAAGCTTAATAGCTGAGGATGGGTGTGAACAGAACACGAATGGACAAAGGTGTGAACACAGAGTGGGGGAAAGAAGGAGGCAAGGAGGAGGGGTCAGGTGTTGAGAAGAGGCTAGACTAGGAGGAGGGACTAAGCAAGGGGCAAGGCTAGAAGGCGGGGCTAGGAGAGGAGGGAAGATATAAGGGATGCTGGTTGTAAGGAAGAAGGAGCGGAATAAAGAACCACATTTCATCTTCCTCTGGTTTGTGACTCTTGGGATAGACAAGCTGAACGTGGCCGTGGCTGGAAGCACACCCGAAGCTCATGATAGGTGAGAGACCTGTTGCCCTTAGGTATAATATCTAGCAGTGAACTTTATATTACTTACCAACAATAAATAGCAAATCAGGATTCAAACTTTGGTGTTTTCTCTCTAAACCTGAGCTCTGTTCACTATAATGGGAATAATCAACTCTTCCTTTTTACCCTCTGGAAGCAAATAAAACATGTTGGCCCATAAGTTCACTTTAAAGTGTTCTGGCAGCTTTCTTTACTCATCAGCTCATCTTTTTCAATCAGTACTTTTCTTTGTCATCTTTTGCAACACTTCTCCTTTATAATTATTTGTAATTTGTTGCAGCCTGCTCAAGTACACAATGCCACTTTCCTTTTAGGCGCAAAGAGGAGAGGTGATCTTTAATAGTACTTTGTAGCCCACAGCTGTACAGCAGCATTCTGTTTTCAAATTGTTATTAAAACCATGGCTTCTGTTTCAAGGAGAAAGTTGCCATCTTTAAAAGACCTGACCTTTGCAGTTCCCTAAAAGCATTCAGTCCAGTTCCTCTTCCTACTAGATTCTGGACACAACATTTTTGGTGCCCGTCCATAATGAGAGAAAGCATTTCATAAACTAAGTATTCATTCAGAACTTCCAGTTCACTTGTGTTAAAGTTACACTTGCTCACAAAAATATGCCTTAGTTTCAGGACATCTAGTGCTCATATGCATACAAGGAAGCTCTCTCTGGAGGTCTGTGTGATTGAAGATATAAATTCACTCGAAGAGCTTTAAGCAACTTGGGACAAGTAGATGAAGGTTCTTTAGTGCTTCCTACCTCATTCACACTCTTTCCTGCTTCTTCTTGCTCTTGTTAGTATTTCCTGGTGCCTTCAATCTAATTTATAAATGGAAAAAAAAATTTCATGAAACTTTTGATTTCAGTAGAACTATGTTTTGATTTCAGATACATTTAAACATCAGATTTTTTTTATTTTATTTGCATAACATATGTGTGGGTAATTCTTCAACAATAACCCTTACATAGCTTTCTGTTACAAATTTTTCCCCCCAACTCCCCACCCCTCCCCTAGATGGCAGGATATCCACTACATGTTAATTATGTTAAAATACTGGCAAATCGAATATATGTATACATATTTCCAAACTTATCATTGTTGTGCAAAAAAAATCTTATCTACACAAACGATATATCAGATAAAGGAAACACAATGTAAGCAAACCATTTATCAGATTTTTGTCACTGGTGAGTCTCCACCAATTCTCCATAGATATAATATTTGTTTTTCAGGAATGGGAGCTCTGTATACCTCAGGGATCAACTACAATTTAGTCAAATAAGTCAAGCCAAATTGATTGATTTAATTGATTTTAAAACTGGGCCCATATGTTTAGTTATAGTTAACTTTGGAATTTCCAAATAATTCAGAAAGTAACCTTTGTAATATTATTCAAAATAGCAGCACATTCAGAGATCCATCTTATCAAAAGCAAAGTGCTTCTAGTGTAAAACATAGAAATGGAGGTGAGGCTAACTATGTGTGAAATTGTAGTCGATGAAGACATTTCACAGTTGCTTAAAATAGCTTCGCTCAAGTGTTTCCATATACTACGTGATATCTTCAGTGAAAACAAAAACATAAACAAATGTTCTTAACAAATGCCACTAAATAGCACATTAAAGAAACTCTTCAGTTTTTTATTAGGTTCACCAGGACTGCTATAATCTAACAATTCAGCAATGCCAACATTCTGCTACTAGCTAAGTTCTTTATGTATCATTTTATATGAGCAATGTCAGTCTTCAAAATTTATCTTATGTAATACTTTTTGGAGCCCTGAATGCAGTTTAAATTTACCTCTAAATTTATTGCTTTTAACATTTTAAATATGTCAGATTGTGAGCTAAGAAAAAAATATTCTCTGCAGTTTTATTGCTATCAGCAAACCAAGCTCAGCCATTTTCTTTCTTAGAATGTTGAACAGGAAGTTGAGGTGCCATTCCTGTAAATTGTCATCTTTAATAAATAAGCAGTCACTAGGATGAGTTCTTTATGAAGAAAATAGTAGTTTGAACCAAAATCATTTCTTCAAAATAGGAAGAAAGTATAAGCTTACATTGATTCTACTGTATTTTATATCAGTTGCATATTTAATTCTTAGTATAATCAAAAAGAACTCCCCTAAGTATGAGGTTTTGTTGGAGTTTTGTTTTTGGTTTTTTTGGTGTTTTTTTTTTTTTGGTACAAATTTGTATAAATAGCTACTCTTGAAGGTGATGAGACAATTTATTTTCTTCTTGATAATGATAGTTTCATGAATACATGAAATTTGAGATTATTTTGATGTTTTCTATTTTTATAATAATTTGAGGAAGAAGTATGAAATTTATTCACAATTTTTTAACAGCTTTACTGTTAATATCTTATTGATACCTTATTTACCCACACATACCACAAAGCCAACCCTTCTTTGTAATACATTCTGGCAGTGTCTATGGCAAGCAAGAAGGGACCTTGGAGATCATCTCATGACCTTTCAGTTTATCAATGAGGAAACTGAGGCTCAAGATTAACTTCTTTGTTCTCCAGGACTGAGACTGATCAATAGTTACAGTTGTTCAAGGGTCAGGTTCCTTGTACTGTTCTTTGCATTTGTGTCTTTAAAAAAATAAAAAAATTAAGCTAGCATATTCTTCATAGGATTTGGAAGTAGAGGGATCTTTATTTCCTAGGCCAAACCTCTCACTCTACAGATGAGGAACTTGCCTAACGTTAATCGTTCATGTTTGTTAACCTTTTGGTAAGCAGGGTTACCATGTTTTAAGCCCTTCACATAGATAATAAGTTAGATCCAGGTCTCAAAGCCAAGTCTCTGCAACTGCCACAACCCCACATTTTCATGAGATTGTTACTTTTATTCCAATTCTATCCTTTGCCATAATTAATTGGTTCTAAATCTTTAATCCTCCATTTCTTACATAATTCAGAACAGTATGCAAAAATATTGACATGTTTCTAACACCCAAAGTGTTATGGAGCTTGTTTTATAGAGGATTTTTCTACTGGTACCTTTTTTTAAACTTCCTATCACAAGTGAATCCCAAACTTTTTCATCCCATAAAAATGGAAAATAAAGACAACAACAGTGATTTTTGTTTGTTTGTTTCAACATTTTGAAAATGACTTTTTTTTTTTTTTTTAAGTGATGTCTTCACAACATTAGTTTGGGGTTAGGTCATAAGAAATCCAGCAACAAGAGGAAAAAGCTTTACTGTTGATGAGTGAGAGCCACCGAAGCACAGAGAGAGAATTGGTCTCATTAAATTGGCAGGAAGAAGAATAGTGAGGGCAGAGAATATTTATCTATTTGAGAGGTTTCTTTGTTTCTGTTTCATTAGCTTTCTCCTGACTTGATCCTAGTCATCAGATATTGAAATCTTAATCAATGGAAAGCACTGTTCTCAGCCAGTGTGAAGACAAAGTATAAGGACACCCCCCCCACCCCCCATCCCAAACAATAATTCCTGCTTCAAGATTTGCAAAGCTCCTACCATGCCCGAGATTACTTGACCTGCACGGCAATTCTGTGAGTGAGGTGTGTCTATGGACACAATCACAGGCAGCCAATCTTTGCAGTGCATGCTGTTGGATTTGGATCCTGCCTGGGGCACTTAGCAGGGACATAATGCTGGACGAAAAGGCCCTTTCACCTCCTTCAGCACCAGCCTCATCTGTAAAATGGGGTAATAGCACAGGGATCAGTATGAGGATCAAATGACGACATGCCTCAAGTGCTGTTAGCTGAGAACAAATCCATAACTGAAATAACTTAGAACTTAATCAATTGAGTTGTCCAATCGAGGAGAAATGGAAAAGGGATGACAACTGCCACTCCATCCTAGGCATGCCTCAAGTGGCTCCATTTTAAAGGAGAAATATAGATGTTTGTTTGACCAGCCTGGAAGTAGTTTCCAGATCAGATAGGTTGCTTGAGATGTGTAATGGGGAATGTAACATTCTTCAGTTTTTGGATCTGATTGGGTTTCTAGGTTCTGAGTTAGGCAATTAGCAAAGTTCTAAGCAACAAGTTTGGTTTCTTAGCCATTTGGGGTTAGGTTCAAACAGTGCTATAAAATTTTCCCACAGTGCTTGCAAACTCTAAACTTCTATATAAATGGTAACGACTATCCCTTTATTAATTGATGAGGAAATGGAGTGGTCTCTTATTCCTGAAGTCATACAGCTATTAGGCATCAAGAAGCATGAACCAAACCAAGTGCTCCTCATTTCTAGTTCAGATCCATTCTTATCTACTACACTGTGCTGACACCTTAAAAGCTTAATAATTGGTCCCCAAATTTGGCCTTAGCTGTATTTTCTAGTCATTTTGGGCTTAAAGTAGCTTTCAAATGAAGTCTTTCCCTCCTCCTTTGATTGAGTTAATGATAGGGCTGCCTGCTTCCAACATAATCAGAAGTATTAAGTTGCCTTGCAGGCCCTCCTAGTTAATTCTGCATAGTAGGAATAAGGACCATGTTCTCTCAGATTCCTTTGCCTACTATCAAAGCACAAATAAGAAAAGAAGCAGGAGTGCAATTAGATCCCACCAGATCTCACTGGTTAATATGGGCTGGTTTTTTTAAGGGACTAAACCTACTTTTCAGTTATATTTAGGGTGAAATATAGCAAAGTTTTCAAAGGTATAAAATGATTTCTTCATAAGATTTTATCTTTTTAAAGAAGGTAAACAAAAATTAGGTTGTATGTGTGTGTGAATTTAACTGAACTGAAAGACCAACTGTGTATAAAGCATTATGCTCATGGGGAGGAGAGGTACAAAGGTGACTGTAAGCTGGTTTGTCATCTAATAGAAGAATATAATGTGTGTATGAACAAAAAATACAGAGCAACCTGCAGAAGTGGGGTCTTGACAAATTGGGAGAAGTAGTCTATGGAAGTGATTTGCAAGCTGAGTGGGAACAAACTGAGTATAAAGAAGCCAATGGCGGAGGGGAGAGACCTCATCCTGGTTCTGCCACTTGACTGGATTTTTAATCCTACTTTCTGTAGACCTAATAAAACCTTTCGTTCCTTGCTGGTTTGAATCCTCTGTCTTTCCCTGTATCCTTCCCATTGCCATTAGTAGTTGAATTAAACCTATATTATTTTTTGAAAAACAAAAATTAAAAGGAGCATAATAAGGAAAGCTGTGTTAGATTGACAGAGACTCAACCTCAAGAAAATAAGGGTTCTGGCTCTGAACCCTTCCTTGCCCAGTCAGGACTCTGAATTATATAGAACAGTTATCATTTTGTAGTGCTACAGGGAGTTCCCTCACCTGGAGGTCTCTTCATGAATTATTTCATATAGTTTTTTACTTTTTTCTCTAAGATTCTCTAATTATACTGCCATATCATCTGCATAGAGTGATAGTTTTATTTCCCTATTGCCTATTCTAATATGCTCTTTCTTGAACATGGGTTTCAGATAGTTGAAGATGTGTGACTAGCTTTAGAAGGAGACTGAATAATAAGATCTTCGAGTTATCTCAATAAAGATAATAATCAGACTCATGGGAGCTAATGAGGTCAACAGTGAAATATTATATACAATTAACACAATGAATGAAGAATTAGCCACAGAAATTTCAAAGAGTTTAACCTGGAAGAGAAAGTAGGTCTTGAGTGAGCTGACAGGAATGGATGTTCAGATCAAATGAGGATTTTTGGTTTTTTTGTTGTTGTTGTAGTTTTAAGTACATAGCCCTTTTCCACACTGGAACAGACTTAAAGAATCTTCCTCATGTCCTTGGATATTCCAACTCATTTTTTCCTTACTTTCCCCTGTAATACCTAGATTTTAAGGCTTTGTTTCTTTGTTTGTTTGTTTTGCTTTTCCCCTATTGCATTTTTGGTAGTGAATTTAGCTAATGGGAAGGCATACATTTAAATAAAAATGTCATGTAGACAGAACAGTAACAAAGGTCATTCTTGTCTTTGACTAATAAGATTTGTTTTTTCATTTGAAGATTAGATTGATCTCCCCAATAAAATTCTATTAAGAGTAAATGTTTGAAGTTCAAATATTGGATTTAATTTTCCATTGATCATTTCCAAGTATTATCAAGTACCTGTATTGTCCTGGATGCTGAAATATTATGAAATGTAGTCCCACTTCATCAGAAACAAAGAAAAAACTTTACAATGTAGATAGCTTATAATTGAGCATGAAATCATTTAGGACAGTCTATACCAGAGTTCAGATAATGTAGTGATCAGCGAATACTCACAAAGTTCTTTATCTGAGGTGAGTTGAACAATGGATTAGATTTGGATGGATGGAACAAGCAAAGTCCCCAGACAAGAATGGTATCCTAACAGAAGGATACAGATGAGAACATATTTTGTGCAACAGAAAGTGGGAAATGGCCTCATAACTGAAAATCCATCTACCTGACAAGAGAAAAGAGCTTTGCAGGGGCAGGAAGAGAAATGATAGACTACCTGAGGGAAGATCAGATCATAAAAGGTATTGAATTCTAGGCTGAACAATTTTAAATTAATTTAATAAGCAATACACTAATAAACAGAAAAGTCATAAAAATATACTGGAGAATAGTGGTTCCCTTTTTAACAAAACATTTTTCAATCCTTCCTAGGATAGTATCTGTATGTATTACTACTTGCTGATTTTAAAAATGTATAATATACACACAGAACATTGTATTTCCATAATGTGTGCCTTATTGATGCATGTTTTGTTGATGTTTAATAATTTTTAGGACCTTCATTCAAACTCTAGTTGCACCACATCTCTAATTTACCCTTTTCCTCAAGATTCCTGAAAGTGGTGCACCCATCCCACCTCTAAGTACTTGCAGCATCCTCCTGTGTACTTGCTGTAAGCTAGGGGAGCTTGTGGAGGAGTGAGTGTAGCCGAGAGGTGTCTTAGCTTTGGAGCTCCAAATTCTGGAAGCACCAACCTCTGGTTCTGCCTTTGGTGGCTTGGTGATCCTGGTCTAGTTAGGCACCTTTCTGAATTTCATTTTCCTCCCTTATCAATTGGGACAAATAATTTGCTTTGAAAGTGGATCTGGATTCAAATCTCAGCTCTGCTACATCCCCCTAGGTGGCTTGGGAAAAATAATTTCACCTTTCTGCTTATTAGTTCTATGAAACAAGTTAGAAAGCATTTTATTAGGTGCCTACTATGTGCCAAACACTGTACTAAGTATACAGGGAGCACAATTAATGTTCAGAGAAAACAAGAGTCATACAAGCACAATATATTGATCTTGAAGACAGGATTTGTGAATACAACATAAGGATTATGGATTTCACAGAAGAACATGACAAGTTAAAAAATCTGAAAGTTAAGAAAATTGCCCAGATCTTTTGAGCACAGGAAAAGGGGACCAATTAAAAGAACTCACAGATCTCCAGAAACAAAACCTGCCCTACAAACTAAACTCCAAGCCACAAATTGTGGTTTCAATTTCACAATTCCATTGAATGATAAGTAGAAGTTGGGGAATAGAAAAATAAACCACCATCCCTGCACTCATGGAGTTCATAATCTTGTGGGGTGCACCACCCTTTTCTCCAGCAGTACTTGTATCAACTGCCCCTTCCTACCCATGTGTCCACAACTCAACCAGCCAAGAACTTAGACAAACCATTAATAGCAGGAACGTTTTCACTCTTCTAGTTCTAGATTGTAAGTCATGGAACCCAGATTTTTATTCCATTTTTGCCATTTGATGTCTGGTCTTGCTATACCTCAGATTCTGCCTTAGGTTTTAAAGGAAAGGATTGAACTAGCAAACTTCTAATGCCTCTTCCAGCTCTCAGTCTTTGATCCTTGATCCTATGTGACCTCGTACATACCCTTGGTTTACCCAAGATTTACCCAGCACTTCAGTAGTAGCTCTATACTCTGGATGCTGTCCTGAAAGAATAGTCATTCAGAAATTAATGTTTACTGCAACAGGGAAGCAGGAAAACATTCAGACATGCAAATTAAAAGTAGTGGAGCCACTTTTCTTCCAACATCTTACTGCCTAACATCTTTCCTCCCTTTCCTCAAGTCATACCCATGCATATATGTATATGTATATGTCTTTCTATGTTTTCATTTCCTAGCCTGAGGTAATTTTTAATGAAGATAAAGCAAAAATTCAATTTACAATTAATATATTTGAGGATATTCATAACACAATAGTGTTAACTACTAATTCAGTCATTTTCTTTTGTCTCCGCTACAAACTGAGTCATTGACATCTCCCGTGATTTTTTTCCCTCACTAAATAGTTCTATAAAATAGTTTTTTTGTTCACAAACAAGTATAGAGAATTTTACTATTGTGTTCCAGTTTAATGGGATGGCAACAGCAGTAGAAGTTAACAAATACAGTATTGTTTGCTTTTTAAATGATTCAGAAAACCTATATATCATAAAAAGTCTCCTTTGTCCACTGATATAAATGAATTTGATTGAATTGTGACTAGCTCTCTAGTGGGGAAGTAACATAGGCCAGCTACTTGTCCTACTATGAATATGAACTTTATGATTGTTTCACAGGATTTTAATTATGGCAGAATTCTAATTTAGAAATAGACAAGAGAATTTTGCTTTTTCCTATATATGAAACTTTCCTGTGGGCTAGTAGGTGTACTCAAAGGAAATTATATAATCTTTTTAAATACACATTCCAGCAATCATGTTAACAAAGATTTTGTTCAGAGTAAGCACAAATACATTGTTCGAGAATCCAAACAGATGTGAGACATATGTTGATTTTATGATTGAGATGTTGCAGTAATGCCATACTAAAATTTTAAAATATTTCACTCAGATTTTAAGTCAGCTGACCTTAAAGGAGTTTGAACCAGAGGTCACTTCAAGAATAACTGACAAGGTGTGGGACTGAGGATGACAAGGTGTCGGGATGTTGCAGGAAAAGCCAACAGGTGGTTTGGAATTGCACCACCAAAATCTGGAAAGAGGAACATGAATATTCTTCATCAAGAGGAACTTATTGCTCAGAAGAAGCGGGAAATTGAGGCCAAAATGAAACAACAAGCCAAACTGAGTCACCTGGCCACTCCCCAGCCCCCACCTCCTAGGGAAATTGCAAGTGCACCAAATGCTGCTTCTGTCTCTAACAAGTTTGTCAATGATGGCAGCTTTCTGCAGCAGTTTCTGAAACTGCAGAAGGAAAGATCCTGTACTGATGCTTCTCCAGTTTCTTCCTGTGCTCCCTCCAATATCTCTACCTCAAGCACTGGGAAAAAACCAGTATTGATTGGAAAGAGACCCAGCCTGGGAGTAAGCAACCCTCTCAATCAAGTAAAAAACTACTCTCATGCCAAGCAGAACCCTGTGGCTAATCACCTGAGTGTCTTCCAGTCTCTAGATGATGATGATGAGGAAGATTATGAGCAGTGGTTAGAAATTAAAATTTTACCCCCAGAGGATGCGGAGACCCGGAAAGTGGTAGAGAAATTGGCCAGGTTTGTGGCAGGTGGCCCTGAATTAGAAAAGGTTGCTATGGAGGACTACAAGGATAACCCTGCATTTTCATTTTTGCATGATAAGAACAGCAGAGAATTCCTGTACTACAGAAAGAAAGTGGCAGAGATGAAAAAGGAAAACCAGAATGCTCAGACACCATCGTCTCAGAAAATTTCACCCCCAGAGGATGAAGAGACAAAGACTTTTGCCGAGAAGCTGGCCAGGTTTATAGCTGAAGGGGGTCCAGAAGTGGAAACAATTGCCTTGCAGAACAACAGGGAAAGCCATGCATTCAGGTTTTTATATGAGCCAAATAGCAAAGGATATAAATACTACCGACAGAAATTGG
The DNA here is from genome assembly GCA_023553655.1 of Myrmecobius fasciatus. NCBI lineage: Eukaryota > Metazoa > Chordata > Mammalia > Dasyuromorphia > Myrmecobiidae > Myrmecobius > Myrmecobius fasciatus. The sequence goes on from JAJPUD010003003.1 coordinate 60,855, forward strand.
AAGAGTTCCTGAAAGCCAAGGCCAGCTCTGTAAATACAAGCCCCACACCTAATCCTGGTCTGAAACGGAAGACACCTCCAGAAGCCTTTTCTTCTTCATCATCTATGTCCCCTTCCTCCTCCACCACCATTTCCACCACTCTAGCTCCTGGCAAGGCAATGGCTGCAACTACAACCAAAAAGAAAAGGAAGAGTAGATGGGGCCCAGAAGAGGAGAAGGTTGAATTGCCTCCACCTGAGATGGGCCAGCAGGATGTGGATGCTTCCCCTTCCCCTCTATCAGTTCAGGACCTTAAAGGGCTTGGTTATGAGAAAGGAAAACCTGTTGGCCTTGTGGGGGTAACAGAACTCTCTGATGCCCAGAAAAAGCAGCTTAAAGAACAGCAGGAGATGCAGCAGATGTATGACATGATTATGAAGCACAAGCAGGCCATGCAGGACATGCAGCTTATGTGGGAGAAAGCAGTCCAGCAACACCAGCACAACTATGATAGTGATGAGGAGGTAGACAATGAGCTGGGAACATGGGAGCACCAACTGCGTCGCATGGAGATGGACAAGACAAGAGAATGGGCGGAGCAGTTGACTAAAATGGGCAGAGGAAAGCACTTTATTGGGGATTTCTTGCCTCCTGATGAGCTGGAGAAGTTCATGGAGACATTCAAGGCATTGAAGGAAGGCCGTGAGCCAGACTACTCTGAGTACAAAGAATTCAAGTTGACTGTGGAAAACATTGGTTACCAAATGTTGATGAAGATGGGCTGGAAGGAAGGTGAGGGCCTTGGCTCAGAAGGGCAGGGGATCAAAAATCCAGTTAACAAGGGTACAGCGGCAGTAGATAGAGCTGGATTTGGCATTGACCGGCCTGCTGAGCTCTCTAAAGAAGATGATGAGTATGAGGCATTCCGTAAAAGAATGATGTTATCCTATAGATTCCGACCTAACCCACTGAACAATCCCAGAAGACCTTACTACTGAGTATTTTCCCCAAAAAATGTATTTTCAGTACAAATGTAATTTTACTGTGAAATGTTACAGAACTGCATTATTCCCACCCCCATAGCCTGTCTTTTTTTCTTTGTTGCAAATATTGTAAAATGTATTAAAAGTCATAGTACTCAAAAAAAAAAAAAACTGTTCTGGATCTGGATTGACAATATGGAGGACATAAAAACCAGCATTTTGAGATTTGTAAAGCAATTTACCAATATCAAGTCATTTTGTTCACATATCTCCAGGAAGGAGATGCTATTATTATGCCCATTTTACACCTGAAGTCCAAGGTCACATAGCTAGTCTGAGATGAGCTTTGAATTTTGTTCTTCTTGATTTCTAAGGCACAGCATCACCTTGGTATCAAGAAGCTTTAACAAGGTCACAACAGTATTAATCAACAGCAGAGAATGCTAGTATCTGCTGTGCTCACTGGGATAGCCAAGCAACACAGTGGATAGAATGCCAGGTCTCGAATCAGGAAGAATCATCTTCCTGAATTCAAATATGGCCTCAGATACTTAGTAACTATGTGACCTCAGGCGAGTCACTTGGTCCTGTCTGCCTGAACTAGAGAAGGTAGTGGCGAGCCCCTGCAGGATCTTTGCCAAGAAAACCCCAGATAGGATCCCCAAGAGTCAGACAAGACTGAGACAACTCCACAACAGGAACTTTGTACTCCCTCACCCCCCCCCCCCCCCCCCCCCCCCCCGCACACATCAGTCCCCTCCGGCTTGTGCTCTGTGATTCCCCTCCGCATTATCCACTGCTGCCATATCCTGTCTTTTTTTCTTTGTTGCAAATATTGTAAAATGTATTAAAAGTCATAGTACTCAAAAAAAAAAAAAAAAAAAAAAAAAAACCTGTTCTGGATCTGGATTGACAATATGGAGGACATAAAAACCAGCATTTTGAGATTTGTAAAGCAATTTACCAATATTATGTCATTTTGCCCTGCCCTCACCCCACAGTCTGTGGCAATAAACAAAAGCCTTCACTGCTGTGGATGGAAAGAAAACTGTAACCCCATCCTCCGAAGAACAGAGGACAGAGGCGGGGCAGCAGCATTCAGGGGATGGTGCTACACCAGATCTGAAGGGAAAGGGGCTGACACCCAGCTGAGGCCATTGAAAAGTTAATTCACCAAAGTGGGGATGAAGTCAAGATGACCTTGAGGTCCAACAGCTAAGATACCCATTGTTACAGGATGATATAATAGTAAAAAGAAAAAAAAAATTTTAATGGGTAGTAATAAGGGAAAATCCTGAAGATCGCAGGTAGGGAAGAAAATTCATTTTAAAAACCTAGAGGACAGGCACCATTAATCAGCAGGAAAGATAAGAAAACAGAAGGGAGATGACTGAAAATGCTCTAAGTAAATGTAAGACAAAGGTGAATCGGAACCCTGTGGAATCCCCAGAAAGCATAGAACCATAGAAGGATGTTCCAAATGGCTTCAGAGAGAAATCATCTTTTCTTTTCTTCCCCCCCCCCTTAAGGTTAAAAGGGAACAAATGGCAGAATTTTTTTCTTACACGTAGAAATAATTAACAGAATGGAAAAACTTGAATTCACAGTGATAAGCATCTCCAAAAAAGGGAGAGAAGATCCTGTTTATTGGGAATATAGCTGTGTTGAAGGGAAAGACAGTCTTCATTTCAGAGAAGCAAAAAGCAATAATGAAAGAAAACAACATCTCTGTGCAAACGAAAGACATGATTTCAAACACAATTCACATAGACAGATTTAGGATCATAGGCCTCCTGAAGAACCTAAGTCAAAAAGCCTGAGTGCCGTAATGCAAGAAATAATACAAGAAAACTGTCTAAAACTTCTGACTACAAAACACAAAGCAGTGATCGGAAGAATCCACATATCAACTCTAGAGGGGGAAAATCTATGCTGCAAGCGCCAAGGCTAATTAACAGTTTCTATGACAAAGCATTCTGTAAATGACCAGGAGAACAATTTTTCAAATATAAGGGGGGGGGGGCAGGTAATGAAAAACAAGATTACTCTGTGCACACCAGAGCAAAGGAGCTTATATTACTACTCAGAAATGATATACTCTTAAAATGTGGACTTAATCATCAATGAAGAAAGATAGATTACAGTAAAAGAGACATTTAAAGTTTTCCTTAAAAAAAATTGCTCGACCTGCAAACACTTCATATAGTCAAAGCATAATAAATGTATTTAAGTCCAGATAGCAACCAAAGCATCAGTAATTAAACTTCTCTTAAACTTGAAACTAAGCTCATAAAAACTTAAAAATGGAACAAAACTAGGCAGAAGCAGACACTAATGGTTTGGAGTTTGAGGATTTTATGAGGGGGGAAGCAGTTAGAAATAACAAATGCCCTTAAGAAATTTTCCAAAAGAACACGGGAACAAAGAAATACCATGAACTCACAGCTCCCTCCTATTACCTCTTAAATCAGTGCATTTTGTAGAACTAAATAGAATAAAAATTGCATAAGAGGAGAGAAAAAAAATAGAGAGGGAGATGTGATTTATCCAAATCAAGCTAGTATTAAACAATGAAGGGAAAATAATTCATCTGATCTCACAGCAAGAATAGGTAAAGTAAAAAAAAAAAAAGTAAGAGAATTAAAGTGGGAGAAAGAGAAGTTTTTGACTAATTGCAAGGAGGAGATCTCACTTAAGAATACTTTCAATGAAAGATAAATGGTAGATGGATAGCCTATCATGCATATAATCTACAGAGATTTAATGCTTAGAGGGACCTGTTTACTCCTATATTATGCTTCCCAGAACAAAAATTTTGCTCAGAAAAGCTTTCAGAAGCAAACAGTATCCAGAAGGGTAGGAGAACATGGATCCAAAGAGTAGATTATATGGCAGATAGGGATGAGGGACAGGAGGTAAAGTTGAACCACATGATCAGGAACCCCAGAAAATTTCCAACCCATGGAGATTTAATAATGAAAACTTCAGTAATGCGTTCAGTAATCCAAAAACATTCTAGAAACAATAATTAATATGAAAGACAGCAATCCAGAATTTGTGAGATGCAGCTAAAGTAGACTTTAGGGGAACATTATAGCTAAAAACAATAGTAAATTAGAAGAGAATTAACTGAATGTGCATTTTTTAAATCTAGCCAACAAATAACACTTGAAGAATGTGAAAATTAGAGGAACAAATAGATAAATTGGAAACTAAAATGATAAAACTGAAAGACATTTCTTTGAAAAGATTAAAAGTATGGGGCAAAAAGTAAAATCTGCAAAATGACAAATGAGCAAAAAGCAAAACCAAAAGAAATTAAGATGTTTTTAGAGCTTGCTAAACATTTCTATACTAATAAAATTAAGACAACAGAAAAGTGTCACCTTCAAAAAATATAACTCAATCTAACAGAAAATTCAAGTGATCCAGTGATCAAAAAGGAAATAGAATTAGCTGTTAAGGAAGTGGGGAGAGGGAAGCCTGAGTCCTGTTAGATTCACAAGGGAATGTGTCAGTCTTTGAAAGACTAATTAATATTAGTACTTTGTGAATTATTCTTAAAAGTTGAAATAGGAAGGATAAAACATAGAACTATATAGACCAAGATCAGTGCAAAAACTTTAAATAAAATCTTGTCAAACACAATACAGAAATTTTTATCCAGTAAATTAATCCTTTTTACCAAACTAGATTATAGTTAAGTTGCAAAGATGGGTTCAACATTAGAGAAACATTCAACATGATTGTTAGAAAGTCATTGATAAAGTATAAAACTCATGTATGCTTTAATATTTATATATATATATATATACACATAAATGAATTTTTAATAACAGATATCAGCAATCAAAAGTAAACATTGTATGCAATTGAAGTATTCTAGAAGCATTCCTAGTAAATACAGAAGTGAATGAACCCACTCCCTGTTGTTATTTGATGTAGCAATTGTATTAAGACAGAATGAAATTAAAGGCATAAAGCTAAGTAAAAAAGATTAAAATGTCTCTCTTTTGCTTAGAAAACCCTAGGGAATCAACAAAGATACAAACTGAGATAATATCTTCATCAAAGTTGCAAAACATAAAATAATTCTATAGAAATCAATGGCATTTCTATACAATAATAGAGTCAGAAAAATAATAGACTAACAACAAAATGCATAAAATATTTGGGAGCTGACGTAGAATTTCGACTACAAAATGCTTCTTAAAGAAATAAAGAACAACTTAAACAACAAATGGAACATTCAGGACTCCTGCATGAGCTGTGCCAATGATACCAAAGTTAATATACAGTTTTGATGCTATACCAATCAGATTATCAAAAGAATAGTTTACAGAATCCAATAAAGGGAGAGGAAATACAGGAGAACTTACAGATTAGGTTTAAAAAAAAAAATCCATGTTCAAAGGATATGAACAAATAGTTCTCAGAAATGCCAACTATGTGAACTCTAAAACATAGCTCCAGATCTCTAAGCACAGAAAACTAATGAAAACAGCTCTAAGGTTTTACCTCACATCTGGAAAATTGGCAAAGATGACAAAAGGTAAGAGTCAGGAGGCTTTGTTTAATTTCTAGGGATGTAGTTGTAGATTCATGAGCCAGTGTGTGCATAGCAAAGCAGAAGGCCCTCATTTATAAAATGCTCAGCTTAAATTCCATCTCTGACCTTAATCATTACATGGCCATGGTCATGTCAACTTCTATGAGCCCCAGATACCTCATTTGTCAAATGGAGGCATTTTCATGAGGCTAAATATGATAATATGTGTAACATACTCTGCAAATTTTTTAACCATTCTGTAAATTTCAGTGGTCCTTAAGTTGAGGAAGTGCGAAAACCATTGCATGTATGTATGTTTCATGTTTAGGGAGAAAAAAATGTCTTCACACCTTTTAATAATCTTTGGCTGCTAAAATTTCTTCTTATTGAAGAAGTTAGTAGCTGAACGGTGGACAAGAAGAAATTACTTTAAAAATGAACAGTGTAAGCATTAAGTTTAAAATATTTTCAAGGACAGAAAAAAATAGATGGCCTGCTTATCAAGTTTGCATGTGACACAGAAAGGATAGATCAAATATTGGATGATAATGAGAATTGAAAAATATATTAATGCCTAGAATACTCAGCCAAACTTGCATTTAGGTTCAAAAACAGGATTTCACAACTTTAAAATGGACATAAAAAGTCATACTGTACTTCTTGACAGTTCATTTGAAAGAAATGTCAAAATTTCAGTGGAACCCAGAGTCAGTGTTGGTCAATAGTGTGATCCAGCAGTCAGGAAATATAGTATGGCTTGTCTTCCTACACTCTGTCAAGCAATGTCTATTGTGTCCAGTTCTCAGACTGTGTCTTAATAATGTTATTGAAAAACAGAAGAACATCTAGACAGAAGTTCTCAGTTATTAGAAGTAAGAATGTTGAGATTGGAAAATCCAAAATTTAAAGGATACATTTCGATGATCTTCAGGTTCTTCTTGGCCCAGCAGCACTAAGAGTGAAAAAAGGAAGTTTCAGAGAAGCAAATTTGTTCTGTCTTAAGGAAAAACAAATTGCAGTATTAAAAATAGTGAACACTATCTGGGGAAGTAGTGGCCTGGAGTTCCTCATATGACCTCTTCTGGTGTCCTTATGAAGCTGCTAGCTCAAGCCTTGGACATTCCAACACCTTCCTGCCTCCCTCAGCCTCCTCTCACCTGTAGGGGGTAGGGAGGATGGAAGGTAGAGCGCTCTGTACCTCCCAAAGCCTTCCTGTGGAGCAGAATTGAATTCCAGCTCCCCCCATCACACTGGTGTTCTCCCTGTTCCCAACTTCCACCATTAGATTGCAAGTGCTTTGTTTTTCTTTTTTTCTTACTTCTTTTCCCAGCATAGTACCTGGGATATATAGTAGGTACTTGGTAGATGTTTATTGAATTGATTTATTATTTAGGGGATTATTATTTAGAATTGGCGTGAACTAGATTATGCTCTGAGGCCCCTTCCAACTCTGAGTTTCTATAATTCTGTATAAAATGGATTCACTACTCTTAAATCTGTAGGTAGGTAGATGGCCCCATGAGTAGATCACCAATACCCATCCTTAGACAATAGCCATGTTTCCCTAGGCTAGTCACGTAACCCTCTTTGCCTTCATTTCTTCATCTGCAAATATGACCTGGAGAGGATCATGCAAGCTTCTCCAGCAGCCAGGAAAATCCCAAATGGCTCACAAAGTGACTGAAACTAAAACAACTGAATAATCTAAAAAAAAATGGGAAAGGTAAGAAAATATACACGATTGTTGGATTTTCACTATGGTTTTCCACCGTTAGTATGTTTCTCCAAAAAAAGGATAAAAATGAAGGTTTTGATGTGGAGTGGTATAAAAAATAATACTAAGGTTGAAATTCAGTAAAAGCCAGGAAATTCCAGGGTTTGTTCTTTTTCTATCTTTCATACTTGTTACCCTGAAGTCTAGATTATTTACCAGCAATGTGGATTTCAATTAACTGTTACTTTTTTTATATGGGTGTTGCCAGAGATGTTGATATGAAGGAGTTGAATGCAGTAGTTTGGGGCTTTTATCAAAATAATGTTTCAATAAACTTTATAAGGCATTTGAAATTTGCTACAATGTGTAGTTAATTTAAATTCTTTGTGCAACTTGGAAGAACAAATCGTTTCTCCTGAACAATGAATTTATAAGCAAACTGTCCATTTAAGATGCAAGTTAATGTTTCTGGAATATCCAAATACAAGTTAACACTCTATGTATATCTATTATGAAATTTGGACTTCTCTTCTTAAAATAGTGTCTAAGAAAACTTGAATTAAGTAGTTAAATAACATATAGAACCAAAATCTTCAACATCCTTGTAAGAAGTGTCCATGTAAAAAGTTGGTTTTTCTTATATTTAGCCAAAATGTTTCCTTCTGCAGTTTTTCTAGTTCTCTTTTCCTGGGATAAGTAAAGTAATTTGAAGACCTTTCTGATGCAAATTCCCCTGCTCCCTAACATCTCTGCTCTTAGATAAACAGCTCTAATTCTCTAAACAGAGCACTATATGTTGTGCTTTCCTGGCCCTTTGCCATCTGATTTTTTTTTTCTTCTGAAAATGGTATAACATGGCTTTGTCAGTTCTAAAATGTGGGGCCCACAATTGAATGCATTATGTGACTTAGACCAAGTCATGGGATCCTACTATCTTTTCTCCAGACTTTTTGGAATCACCTCAAGTGGATGGGCCCATGCATACCAGATTGTGTCCAAGAATCCTCTCCTTATAATATTACAGATTTTCAATGGCATAGTCATGTCCTCCCAATTTTCCCTTTTTATTTCACCATCCAGTTCATTATTGGTCCAAGTCAGGTTCAAGATCTCATTTCCTTTGTGTTGTTTCATTTGCATTTTGAATGATAAAATAGTCATTGATTCAAGGATTTGTCAGATTTTCTGCTTTGTGGTAGTGACCTCTAAGAGATGTCTTAGATAATCATTGTCACCCATAGCATACCCCTACCTTTTTCTCTGTGTTATCTTTGGAAAATGTTTCAAAGATCAAAATTTACCAAGTTAGACTCCTTGATAGACAGTTGGTTTTGGGTGGTTGTTGTTGTTGTTGTTGTTGTTGTTGTTGTTGTTGTTGTTGTTGTTCCCATTTAACCACTAGAATTTTTCCAGGAGAATACAAATATTCGTGTTCTATGCAATTTGGGGCCGTTTTTAAAGTTAATTTTATTCTGCCCCAAAGATTCTTTTTGGTTTCTTATGTTTTCCAGTTTCTTCAGTAACAACTGCCACTGTTCTATGTTTCTTTTTAAAATTGAAGAATACTGTAGGGAGTGGAGTGATAAGAGTCCTATAATATTGGAGGTGGACAGGACTTAGCACCTAGTCTCCCCCGTGCCCCCACAGACCAGAAATCAGTACACGTAATTTGTTTAACTATCCCATAAAAGATTCTTGTTACTTCAGTTCAGTAAATGTTGCCAGGCACCCATGATATAAAATAAAAAGTAGTCCTTGTCCTTAAGAAGCTTAAATTCTGCTGATGAGATAAAAGAGTATGCATATAAGGAGGGAGTAGTCCAGTACAGTAGAAAAAATGCCAGAGGTCTGTGTTTTTGGTTCTCCCATTTACTAGACAAATTATTTGTTCTCTTTGGGTCTTGGTTTCCTTCATTGTAAAATCAGGATGGGTTGACAAGGTAATAATAACAGCTGGGATGCTAAAAAGGGAAGTGACTTAAAGTAATGGGTTTGCACAGCCATTATCAAGGGGAGCACTCGTGCATTTACACCCTGCTGCCCTTCATATCATTCAAGGTAAATTGAGAAAAAGAGAGTCCTCTGAAGTCATTGTAACTGCAAAAACTCCAGGACAATGAATGTAAGAACAAATGTTCTCTGTAACAAAAGATATTTTTGAACCATGGCAGATGGCATCTAGACATACTACTTAGTTCATCTGATTGTAATAAATCCTGAACACAGTCCTGTGCCTTCTCTAGTCCCAGATTATATATGAACTGAGCTATATTTCATTTTGAATGAATGGAAAAATGAAAAAAAAAAGTTCAAGATCTGGGGAGAAGATATGATGGGAAAGGGTTTTTAAATATAGGCTTAATGCTAGCTTATTTGTTTATTTTTTATTTATTTTAAGACTGAACAATTATTGGCATTTTTTGAGATTCTGCAGAATAGAAATATAAATTCTAGCAGCATATCCTTTTCAACATAATTTCATTGCACTAAAAATGATTTACATATCTGAATTTCTTTTGCCGTATTTCACCTGTAATACTTTTTCTATTAATTTATAAAAATAATTCCAATAGTTTGAAATTTTTCAATTTTTTAAATATAGGATTTGTACTAAGGATTTATTTTTAAATAATGTGTTGCTTCTAAGTAAAATAAACACATAATACTTTTAAGTATGTGAATTTAGAGCTAGAAAGAACCTTAGAGTCCATCTAAATCTCCCAACTCATGTCAGAATCAGGAATTTGAATTGAGATTTTTTTGACTCCCAAGTCCAATATTTTTTGGTTTGGGCTACATTGTCTTCCCTCTCCAGGGTTTGAAGTATAAACATAGAAATCGGTAACTCTGACAGATTTTTACATGTGTCAGTAATCACTATTCAGCATATCTGTTGATTCCCCCCACAAGTATTTACAATATTGACTCCAGATTTTTATTCAGTTTTAGATGTATTTGATGTTTTCTATGACTAAAATATCTCTGCTTTTCCTCTTCTAGCTATATGCGGGAGCTATTCTTGAAGTATGTGGATGAAAACTGGGGCGGTTCCCTCAAGTCCAAGGTAAGTGAAATAGTAACAGAAAGAAGTAAATTCAAACCTATAAATTCATAGGGACCTCCCAGATTGAAAATGTTTATCAACCAATGCACATTTGTAGCGGTGTGCTCCTTAAAGTCTGAAAGAGAGGCTGAAAACACTGAGCATCTATTGAGCAATGGATGCAGAACAGTGTCGAAGTCCTAGAGTCCTGCCCTTTATTCACTAAGGCATAAGGCATGGTGTCTCTTGATCAAAATAAGTATTTTCATAACATAATTCCCAAGAGAAATAAGCATTTTTAAGATAAAAAGTTTTATATATTTTATAAAATATTTCTCAAATCTATTCATTTATATTGTTGGTGATCTGGAAACCAATCCGTTTAAATTCTTGCTTTATAAAAGGACATATGTTTGGATTCATTTAAATAACATACACATGCCCCAGGGATAAATGGGAATTTTACAGAAGTCTCTCTTTCTACTCCAACCTCCATAGACTTGCCACCATAGCATATCTAAGACATACACAATCTGCTCACAATCTTTCAGTGGCTCCAAATTGCCTGGGATCAAACACAAACTTCTTTGCCAGTGTGGCTTTTAAAGCCCCCCCCTCTTTCATTTCACAACATTTCCCTTGGCACCCTTGAGGGCCTGGCCAGTTCTCCACATTTAACACCCCGGCATCACATTTCAGAATTCTGGTTGCCTTTAAGGTGGGCCCAGGGTCACTGCTGTGAAGCCTTCCCCACCTCTGCTCACTCCCACAGCCCCAAATGCTAAGGCTCTTTCTCCTCTACTTCCTTGTTGTGTGTAGTTGTGCCTATATTGTCCCCTCTCCCAAGAGGAGGCAAACTCCTCAGAGACAGAGGCCATTTTGTTTATGCCTTTATTCCCAAGGCCCAGTAAGATGCTTTGTGCATATTTGGAATTTGGGCCTTGGCTCTTATCAGAGAGAAAATCACAAGTAATGAACTCCAAAGAATATTCATTTGGAAGAAAGCAATTTATGTGAAAATATGAAGATTTTTACTTTTATCAAATAAGGGCACAATCGAACTGGAAAAGGGCTCAAGGCTTTCTGCTGCTTTCTTTCTGATCACTTTTAAGTATAGTTTACAAAGCTGAGCTTACCTGTTCTACTATTTGCAAAATGCCAGGATTGTTAAATGTTCCTGAATATTTAAGTGTGATAATTATATATTTTCATGGTAGTTTCATTCCTGTTTAGTACTCAGCTTCCTTTTTCATTTTTACACAATGACAGGATTTATCTCTAAGTTCGCTGTATTATATAATTACTCATTTGGTATATACATTTTGTTGCTGACCTAGAATACTGTTGAATAAAATTTTGCTCATTTTTGTCTCCTAAATCTAGCAAAGTAATAATAGATTCAGCCATGCAACTGGTTAACACATTACATGTGTATTACAACAGCCTTGGGCCCATGCACATTCCCTTTCAGTTTGTTATAGGTCAGAACCGCCAGAAGGGCCTTCCATAAAGAAGCCAAGTCAGGGGCCAGGGGCCAGATTCAAGTGATTGATTTGAACGAACACGCACACACACTCTTTTCTCTCTCTCTCTCTCTCTCTCTGTCTCTTATTCAGTAGAATATAAGCTTCTTGAGGTCAAGGACTTTTGCCTATCACAGTGAATGAAACATAATACACTAAGCAAAATATAGTGCACTATTCTTCATCTAGAAAATTTCAGGAGGATAGAGATAGAACTGTATTCTGACTTTGCAGAGGACAACATTTAAAACATTAGGCAAAATGCAATGGGGTTACAGTAGAAAAAGATCTAGACCAAAAGAGGCCATGAAATATCTTGCTATATCCAAACCTGACTTTTAAACCATATTGGTCCTGTTGTTGTTAGACAGCTAACAAAGATGATTTGGGGGATTTCACATGCAAATCATAAATTGTTGCAAGTCACATTACATATTGGGTTAAATTTATATGTTTTTATTTAATGGAGTCTAAAACAAAAGCTTTAGGCTCTGCTTCTTCTCCCTATCCCTCCCCCCCCCCCCAAAAAAAAACTATTATTTTGCATGATTTTTCTATTCTTCAGATAATTTTAATCTCAAAATGGTATTACCATTTTACATCTTGACTTTTCTTATCAGTCATTATGCATTAAGCATCTACCATGTGCCTTAAGTACTGAGAATACAGAGAAAGGCAAAAGGCAGTCATTGTTCTTAGAACCTATAATCTAGTGGAAGAAACAAAATGTACAAGCAGATTATATGCAAGATAAATAAGAACTCACCAACAAGTGAACTAAAATTAAGAGGAATTGAGGATGTTTATCTCAGCCTTCAAGATGATGGTCTTCATTAATCATTCTTATTCCTAAGACCTTTTGCCCACTTGAAGACCTTTGCTTTCTGATTGTATTGATTTCCACTTAATAATTTGTTATATAAATCTTTTACTATTGCAGAATTTTCTATTTTCACTGTTTGGAAATCCTTTTATTTTAAAGTAATTAGCCCTGCTAGTTAAAAAATCTAATTTTATGTCTATAATAATGGCTTCTTCAGTGGATGCTGATATTCATTCTTTAAAGTCTTTTTAAGTGTGGATTATCAATATTTGTATTTGATATTGTTTCACATGTCCCTTTAGGTGAGAGACAGTTGTAGTTCAGAGTCAGGAAGGGTTGGTTTCAAATCCTCTCTCTGTTACTTACAGGCTATGGAGCCCAGGGCCTCTCAGTTAACCTCTTAATGCTTTAAGTTTACCCATAAGTCATAAAGGGATACAGGTGAGGGAAACTATTCTGTGCCTAAATCACAGCTCCACTTTCAAAATAGATAATTATATAATCTATGCAATTTGAACACTTACTTGTATTTTGTTAATTCCAAGTATTTTTCTAACACTTTAATGAAGTATGAGTTTTCCTATAAATGGAAATTATTATAGTCTTCAAATATGTCAATTATCAAGTATCTTTCAAAATTTTTCCAAACATATAAATGTTCTTTGAATTCTTCAGTTAGAATTGTCACCTTACTGATGCATGCCAAAAAGAAATTATGTTTGTTTATATTAAGCAAGTTCTACAAGTCAAGATGTATTTTTTAATATGGTTAATTTTAGCAATAATTAGGCTAACCACTTAAAAATAGCTGAAAATACTCTAGAAGTCTCCATCTCACATATGCTGATACCTCTACTGATTTTGTTGTTTGTCAGTAATGCTTCCTATTCTTAAATATTTGATGCCTGCCTTGATTAAAAATAATATGCCCTTCCATAATTAGATATTTATTGGTAGATCAACTGCCCCAGAAGGGGACTAAAAATTTAAACCGATTTTTAACCACATTCATCCATATCAGTGATAGTGCCAAAGTATTTTTATTAGCCAATTATCAAAATACCAGTGCTTGAAGTAGAAGGATTTTTGGCTTTATCTTTAAGAGATTGGTAGTAATGGTGGTGATGGTGGTGGCAATGGCAGTGGTACAGATAATGTTTGAAATATAAGATCATTTATATTAAGTTAAACTTAACATTCTTTGACAGTGGCAGGAAAGAAAAATATTGGAAAAGAAAAGTGAACATTTCTTTCCCCCTCCATTTCATTTGGGTTTTGTCTTGGCTCAAGATGACTTAATTATAATCACAGAATTTTATAAGTGCAAACAACCATAGAGATCACTGAAGGCAATCCCTGTATTTTACACATGTGGGAAACTGAGACTCTTAAAGATTAGATGACCAACTTATTGGCAGAATAAGACTGCTAAAGGAGAGTTTTTAAGGATGTTCTTTTATTATTGTTGCCATGTCCTTCTTGTTGATAAAAAGAATTTTTTTTTACTCTTTGCAACATAGCACATTTTTATTCCCATGTTTATATTGCAATCTCCTAGACCATATCAAATTCATAGAACTTCCAAGCACACCTTTTCACTGATAAATCTTCAACACATGTATTATGTGTTTTTAGTTTTAGAAATCTAAATGAATCCAAAATTACAACCAGATTTTGTATTTTTAAATATTATTGAAGTACTGCCCTGATGTGGTTTCATTTAAAATAAACAAAAGCCTTTTTTTATTGGTTTCCATTTGGCAGCAGTACAATCTTTAAATATCTTTTCAACCTTTTGACTTAAAGTTTTACTTCTCTTTTATCACTAGCAAGCCTGAGAGCCTCTAAAGGTTAATGTTCCCCCCAAAACAAAACAAAACCAAAAAAACACCAGGAAAACAGTGAGATGAGGATTGTATGGTACTTGCCAACACTTATATTCTCCTAAGAGCCCCATAAATTACATTGTGATAAGAATCACAGAAGTGCAAAAAGCTATGAGTATTTTATCGTCTTTCATCATTTCTATATTTGAGTACATCAAAGTATTATTGACAATGCTGCCTGTATAACTGTCATGTAGCTGAAGTAATTGATAGAAAACATCTTTCAAAAATAGATGATCAAATTAATCTCCTTTCTGAGAGACTGTTGTACTGATGTCATTGATCAGTTTTTTAAAACTGCATTAAGTACGCTAGAAAATGGTAACTTGGTTACTTTCGGTGCTCCATTTGCTCATATAAGTGCTTTTTATATCTAAATTGTTTCTAAATTCTACCTTTAAAATGTATTTGAAAGGGGTCATAAATCTCAGAGTCCTTTTTTCTTTGGTATTTTACAAATTTGGAGATTAGTACCCACAGAGACAAAACACAAGGAATTTGATTACAATATGGGAGTGTGTGAATATTAGATCAAATATCATTCAAAGCATACCTAATTCCCTATTCTATCTCATAAAAAGTTTTTGTTTTTTAATGCATTCTTTGTGAGATTTTGCTTGTTATTTTGCTGTGAAATATTTATGAAAACTTTTGTCTCCTAAATCTTGTATATTTATATTTAGAACTTAAATGCAGTAAATGCTGTGTTCAGTAATTTAAAAAAATAATTAATGTTAGTAAGCAAGACAAGAAATGTATTTAGAGTCCAATAATTTTTTTTTTAATTGCAGTTGATATTTCACAACAACCTAACACTTCATTTCTGTGAATCTTTGGGAGGACATGGTTTTCTGTCCATGACAGTGATTTCTAACATAATGTTCCTACTTGGATCAGAGGCATGGTTAAAATTGAGTGACAGATCCAGTTCTAAAACCATAGCCTAGTGAATGTTACTCACTGATTCCCAACATCCATTGGACCTTGCTTTATTCACTCCCATGGCTAATGATATTTACTAGTCTTGAACTGGATCCAGATTGTACCAAACCAGAACTAAAGTAAAGCTATTGTACTTTGAATAAAATAGGGATGGTCCTGCTTTTGACAACAGGAAAAAGTCAAAAGGTATTTTAAATTTAAAGGAAGGTTTTATTTCAAGGAGTTATGAGATAAAGCTGAATAATTATTTACTTCAATGAATTTATCACTTAATTGGATATAGATATGAAGATGGTATTAAGAGCAGTTTTTAAGGTTACAAAGAACTGTTCAGATATCTCATTTCATTTTTGTAATAACCCTGGAAGATAGGTGCTGTTATTATCCCCATTTTTGCAAATGGAAAAACTGAAGCAGAAAACTTATGAGACCTCCCCAGGGTCACATAACTAGTAAATGACCAGATTTTAATTCAGGGTTCCCTATTCCAAGGCCGGTATTCTATCCAAATGACATAAAGCTGGAAAATTTGTCTAATGATTATTGGACAACAAAATTGTGATTCAGAAATAATCTTGGTAATTGGGGAAGTGAGCTACAAATAACACAAAATTAAATCTTAATAAACAAATTCCACATAGGTCCACCAACCATGAGTACCCAAGATAAGGGAGACTTGGCTTAACAGCAGTTAATATGAAAAAGATTTAGAGATTTTCATGACCTTCAAGTTCAATATGAGTCAACAATGCTGTGGCTGCCAAAAAACAAAAAGCCAATTCCATTTTAGACTGCATTGTTAATGGCCTAATCGTGGGCATCAATAGTCCCACTGTCTTTTGCAATGACCAGCCACATCAGTTCAGGGGACCACAATAGGACCATTGACAAATTACGCCATGTCCAAAAAAGCAGATGAGAGAATTATGGGAATGAGTGGTCCCAAAAAAAGGTCATATGAGAAACAGTTGAAGGATCTGTGGGGGTGGTTAGCCTAGAAAGGGGAAGACTTTGAGTTGAGGGAGGGTGGAGACGGGAAGACATTGAGTATTGAAGGGACATCCTATGTTAAATCTGCAGGACAAAACTGGAAGTACAGGGAGGTCACTTGACCAATGTAAAGAGAAATGTTTTTAACAGTGTAGCTTTACACAAGTGAAATGGTGTATCTTGTCAGATCACTAGTTTTTATCTGCTGAAAATCTTGGAAATATCTGTGGTATGGAAACCTGCGCTAGATGACTTATATAAAGCTTCTTGTTACTCTGAGAACTCCATGAGAACATATAATAACAAGTCATAGAAGACATGATAAGATGTCCAGAAGAAGATGTGAACATTGTTCTTGAAGAGTTAAATTCTAGCAGTTTGAGGTTGAAGCAGCATGGCATGATGGGATGTGTACTGACCTAGAAGAAGACTTTAAGTTCAAAAGCCATCCCTGTCATTCATTAAGTTAATGACTTTGGTTAAACTAATCTTTGGGACAATGGAGCAATGTAAAATGCAGTAGCTCACAAAAGTGAGTTCCAGACATATTTTTGAAAGGTAGAATTCAAAGAGTAATTATCAGTGCTTTGAGGTTACTTTGGAAAGAAGATTGCAACAGGAACAGTGACGACCTATTTCATTTAAAGTTTTTATCAGCGATATGGAAAATGCATTGAGCACGTCCTCTATCAGATTTGCAAATGATGCAAAGTTAGGAGAGATAACTCATATATTGGGTGACAAAATCAGGATTCAGAAAGATCTTGACAGACCAGAACATGGGGCCAAACAAGATGAAATTTAGTAGGAATGAATATAGTCTTCTATTTGAATTTACAAGGATAGGACACAGGAAATGTAGCCAGAAAGCATTTTGGAAAAGATTTGGACATACGTTAGTCGAATGGAAACTCAGTTTGAGTCCACAGCCATCTGAAGATGCCTTCAAGGAGTCCTGCTGTCCAGGAGCTGAGTAGTGGTCATGCAGTCAGACCACATCTGGATTATTACATAAAATTACATTTAAAAAAAACAGAAACAAAAAAAAACTTTTTACCAAAGTCAGCAGAGGAAGAGACTCGAGAGGCAAATAGCTGAAATCCTTGGGGTCCTGCCATCTAATAAGCATGGCTAAAGGAACTGGGGGTGTTCCATCAAGACAGGGGAGGATGTGGGAGACCCCATAGCTCTGTTTAGTGGAACAGGCTGTCATCTGCCAAACAAAGGGGCAGCCTTGAAGCTGTTGTGTAACCATGGAAAGAGCTCTGACTCTATAGTCGGAAGCCCTGGGTTCAAGTCCTTCCTCTGTGTATGCTCATGACTTTTGGAGAGTCACTTATTTCTGTAGGTTTCAATTTCCTTATCTGTGAAGTGAGGGAGTTGGTTTCTGAGGTCATGTCCAGATCTAAATATATGATCAACCAGAGCTACCCCCGGACTGCTATGTGTTTACTTTCACTGGTGGCCTTCAAGCCAAGCTAGGTGGACTTGCTGGGCATTTTGTAAGCAGGATTCTTATTCATGGATGGGCTGGATTGGATCAGATCAATCCAAGTTTCTGGGGTTCTTTTACTTCTCAAGCTTTCTCATGTCTATAATACAAGCATCACAGTATTTCTACAACTTAGTCCACTGGATTTTGAAAATCAAAATAAGTCGTGATAAATTCATAAAATGTTCAAATGCCCTGTCTACCTAATTTTGAGCCATAAAAGAAGTTTGTAAATGAATATAGGGTCATTTAAGCTGAGTAGAGAATGATAGATGGATTTTAATCAAGAATTTTGTTAGTCCATAGAATCCATAGAATAGCAATGTATTTTAACTTTGATTAATATTAAATCCAACAAACCTAACACTAAGTAAATCTATGTACAATCTAAAAGTCTGTGTATTCTAGTGAAATAAGAATTAATGTTATTAATCTATTATTTATCTGAATGTCCTAAAAGCAAATTTGCAATTTTTTTTTTTTATTTTAGCTTTTGTCAAGAGTGACAAACCTAAACTGTTCAGGGGACTACAAATCAAGGTGAGAAATTTTTACTGATTTTGACTGAGGAGACGGGAAAGGCAGAAAATATATCATTAAAAACGTACCGTTTTACTTATTGAAACAATAAATTATGTTTATTCAATTCCCTTAAAATTAGATCCAATTTCCTGAGGACATTACTAATTGTAACTAATTAATGTTGTCAGGAGTAATTGATCAGTTAAAACTGGAAGGAGAAATAAATTTACTACAGCTAAAATCCACATCCCAGACAGGGTATCAGTAATATATTAGGTTGATGCATAGCACAAAGTAGCCCCTTAAAAAACTTTAGATCGACATGTTAAAAAGTAGTGTGTAATAACTTACAGAGGCAAACTCAAAGCCAAAAAGGCCTGGATTCAGGTTTTTGCTTCATCTTACCAATGCTGGCCATGGGACCATAGTCACTCCATGCAAGTCACTGATAACATTCAGTTGTAGAGAATGTCAGCTGGTAGTAAAAGAACTTTTCCTATGGGATTTTCCAGTACCTGTGAAGGAACAGATCTAGACCCTATTCTCCATGTGAGCACTGCAGAATAATGTCTTAAGGGAAATTCATGCACACAGTTCACAGAATGAGACCAGTCTTAGATCATCTCAGCTTTAAAACAGAACACTCCCACACACATACAATACAAAAAAAAGCTGCTTTTAAATCCCTAAAGGTGGCTTTGTGAACAACTTAAGCACACTTTTAAAAGTTTGATTAAAACAAAAAAACAATGCTTTTGTGCTGAAAACCCCCAAATTTGCATTCCCAATGAGTCATTCGTTTCTTTGAGCTTTAGTTTGCTCATTGGCAGAATTATGTACTTGGACTAACCATGTATGACACCCACCTTTCACTGTGGGTCCATTTAGTTGTCAGGACAGGCAAAGCAATCTCACCGATTTATGTATCAGACTCCAGCAAACATTTGAAAAACTGTCTTTAGAAGTGATCCTGCTAGGAAAATTCAGTAGGAATTGCTAACATAGCTCCTCCTACAGCATGGCTCAACCAGTTCCATGGCTCTAGATTTGAACTCCTATTTAAGTGAATCCCACTGATATTGGAACTTTGTCCAAATTTGGTAGGAACAACTTATCTTGCCAGGGGTTTCCAATTCCAGGAAACCCTTCTGAATTGTTGGTGGACTTGGTAAAAATGATTGTACTCCCTCCAGATCAAGAAAATTGTTAGGAATTTCATAGGGCCATCTGAAATTCAAACTGACAACTGAATCCATTGTGGACCCAGGGACTGCTTTGTTTTTTAGACAGTGACTCAAAATAAGTTTGTTTGTTTTGTTTTTGTTTTTAAGTGCACGTTTTTTTAAAATGATGCTGAAGGGTCTAAACTCTTGCTGGGGAGGCAATCTGTTAGCCAGATTGTTTTAAGCCACTGTCATTGCCCTGTCAATGAATTTCCTATTGGAATTTAGACAAGTGTCGTGTTGCCATTTTCTTATTTATACACTTTGTCCTGTTAGAGAGAGGGATGTTTCAGCTGACTTCATTTTCAGTAAAGATTTGTAAAAGAAAAGGCTATCCCTTTTGAAATCAGCTGATAACTTTATTTCAGTGTACAGCTGACAGCAATTGATTAAAATAATCATCTTTGTCTCATTTATATATTTTTATATAGTCTTCTTGATATATACTCTTTGTCTGAATTTCAGTAGGACAACTAGGACAGAAGCATGACAGTGACCTAGAGAATTTGACTAGCAGACTGCCAAAAACAGCAAGACTGAATAAGATGGCAGTGGATTAGTTCTCCCAACAGTTACAACTGAAACTCATTCCAAAAAAAAAAAAAAAAAAAGTTTTAATCTGCAATTTTAAGGGGATTTAAGTCTTACAATTCAGTTTTACATTTTAAAAAATATATCAGTAGACTTGTCAGTATTTTATCTTCTAATGTATATTTTTCCAAGTGGTTACAATAATTATCATTTACACAATATGTTAAATCATCTGTCATATTTGACATCTCAGGTATGATATTATCACTTAGAAAGTGAATTAAAATTGTGTCATAACCTCCATGAGAGAGAATGCATGGTCTAGAAAGGAGACCTATAAGTGATATATCAAGGAGAGGCTACAGCTTGGTAGACAGCTGAGCAGTACATTGGTTCTCTTGAAAGACTAAAAAGAATCAAAGTAAAGTCTCTAGACTGGGCTGGTCCTCCCTGCAGGAATAACCAGTAACTTTAAGAAGATGGGAAAAATCATAATGGGGGTTGTTGAAATAAAGTTCCTCATCACCACCTCAGAGTCTTGAGGACAGGGATCCCATCCTTTCCAAAGTTTGTCATTCACTCCTTGCTTCAGGCTTTTCACACAATAGGCACCAAACCCTTTATTGAAAGATTTTGTTCATATCATGGCTCAAAGTAAACATGTCTTAGAAACTGGCAATTTTTTAAACTATCAGATATAAAGCGGTACAAAAATCACAGAAAAAAAAACTTGAACTGTAAGAAGCTGATCACTTAGTGCACAACACAGCAGTCACTGCAAAATCGAATTCCTAAGTGAATTTAAAGGGCATTTTTATTCTGGGTTAGTCCAAGAATTCCTTTGAGGAATATCTGCATTGATAGTGCATATGTTTGTATATTTACCACTTATAAAAAATTAACCTTGACTACATTTAATTCTACAGTCGGGATTGGGATGGGAGAGTGGGGGCAAGAATCTTTGCCATCAGATATTGATGATCATTCTCTTTTCTGCAGTATGTTCTTGGTTCAGACCCTGTGCTAAAGCTATTGGATGACAGTGGGAGCATTGCTGAAGAACTAAGCATCCTCAAGTGGAACACGGATAGTGTAGAAGAATTCCTCAGTGAAAAATTAGAGCGTATATAAAAATGTGCTTTCCATTCTGTCATATCATTTATTTTCTTAAGTGAATTTTGCAGTACTGATTATTGTAACCTTTGATCACTTTGAGCAATTAATTCTTTACTGTACAACATTAAGTGCTTTCTACTTTGAATTGAAAGTGTCCACATCACACACAATTTAAAACAAGTTGGCCAACTGTACAAAGAGACTGTTTTAATGTATTCTCACTCTGGCGATTACCATGATGAGATGCTTTGTAACAAACTTGTAATTAATTACACAAATGCTTGATTTGTTATAATTGATCCAGTTTGATATACCATAGGCTTTAAAATTAGGGAGGTGAATAAGAAAAGGATGACCACGTCTTGTCTTTATGCTGTATATCTTCTTTGTAAGCAGTGGCTAGAAGTCACATGCATATATGATGTACTCTGCCTCAAACATTGCCTGCCAATGACCTTTTTGTTTTTGTGATACCCCAGCTTTCCTTTTAATAGAAAATTGTAGTTTATAATGAATTCTAGTTCAGAAAATGTTTCATCATTGTGCACAGATGCAAGATTTGTAGCATTCTGTAAAACACTCAGAGAAGTACACGTTAGTGACGATCACACAGAAAACCCCACAAGGGCTTGTGTAGATCCGATGTTTGGTGTATTTTTTTTGGTGTTTGGTTTTGCTACAATGAATAAGTCAAAAAAAAATTCATTAAAAGTTTTCCATCTCTTGTCTCAATGTGAAATTCTTCTGATTATTTTAATGCATTTTTCTTCTGGTTGAATGACACATTTCCCTATATATATTTTAACAAGCCTTAAAATATACTCACACTTTATTTTTAACAAAATTCCCAGAACCACTGTGCTACTCAGAAACATCTAACAGTTGCCATTATTATTCATACTTTACATGTTTATGGTGCTTTATGTTTCAAAATACTGCAATATAGATTTTAAATACATTAAATAATTTAAATTTGTAATTAAAAGATTTAAAAACTAGCCCGAATATGATTCAAAATATGCCCCCCTATTGTCTCCAAATCAACAAAAAAAAATCATAGTCTAGATTGGATGCATCAGATTCTGTCCTGCAAAACTCCCCAGTCAACCGTGGAGAACCAGATCAAAATATAATTGGGAAATGTTTAACAAAATAAACAAATACAACATAATATTAATTTGTGGTTTTCAAAGTCGGTACCCTGTCCTCCATTTTTGAGTTCAACATCACTGATCTAGTCTCAGAGTTGCTTTTTCATTATAGAAATGGCATAGATTTATTACTGTAACACCTATCTTAATACAAGGCCCCTTTTAAGTGGTTTTAATCTACGTCTGACTGTTCAAATTAGTTTTATAGAATTGCTTCCCCAGGTAAAGTAAAAAGATGTTGAGCAAATTTTAAGACTGCTTCAGTTATTGGTTTCAACCTCAGCACAGAGAATTAAATACATAATGAAATCTACATTTAAGAAGTTTTTAAAGAATAAAAGTTCAGAGGTATATCAATATAATGGAATATTACTGTGTTGTAATATGATGAATACCCAGAAACATGGAAAGATCTGTAAGAACTGATGCAAAACCAAGAAGACAACATACACAGTTAACTAGAACAACGTAAATTAAAACAACCATCCACAGATAAAAACCAAAAGCAAATGATATAGAATTACAAAGAATAGATAAGAGAAAACACTCCTCTTTACAGAGTTGGGAAGTCCACAAGTGTGTGATGTTGCATATAGCCACTCTTTTGACTAATGTATCGGTTTTGGTTATCCCCTTTTTTTCCTTTTTGCTTTTAAGAAATATTGTTTATTATAAAAGATTGCTCAGGAAAAGAAAGAGGTAATGGAGGAAATTTTAAAGGCAATATTAGGAAATGTTTGCAGAATTTCTTTTGTGCTAGCATAGTCCAGAAGGAAGAACTAGACAAATCTCAGCTGCCTCCATCACTTCCTGCCTGTGTGACTGGAACAAATTATTTAGTCTATCAGTCTCATCTCTTCATCTAAAAAAATGACTAGATAATTATTTAGCATGCTTTCTGTCTCCAAATATATGGTCCTGTGAGTCCTGTTAGCTTTAATTATGAATTAGAAATCTTCACTTGTATCTATTGTCCTATAATAATTAAGTGCAATATTTTTCTTTGAAAAGTCAATAGGACATAAACAGTTGGAAGCTTTATTAAACTATAGTTGCAGTGTTAATGGAGAGAATTCACCTTTAGTTATTACCATGCATGACATCTTGCCACATTTGACCATCCAAAACATTTGCAGATGACTGCTTGAGGAAAGCAAACATAAAAACCAGATGACTAAAATGTGATAATCTATTTCCATCAGGAACAACAAAACCTGTCATATTTGAGCTCCATTATCTCAGCACAGGAAGTAAGAAAATAACAATGACGCTTGAAATCGGAGGAAAAAATGGCTCAATTTAACAAAAAAGGAAATCTGTACTGGAAGCAACCCATTGTTAAAGACAATCAGAAAATTGATAGGCAAGAACTCTTGAAAAGGGGAAGATTGCAAAAGAAAAAAATTCCCCCCAATCCTCCAAAAAGAAAGCAAGATGATATCAGCAACTACTGATTTGCATGGTTGCTTTGTGAGGATGCCCTATATCTAGTTTTAAAATACTCAATGAAATCTTGAGGAGACAGCAGGCAGGTTTTCTCAGTCTTTGGTACTGCAGAACACATCTTTGTTGCAAAAATGGCATTTATTAAGTACTTACTGTATTCAAGGCACTGTGCTATGTGCTGGCAGTACATATAGAAAACTTTTCAATCCCAGAGCCCACATTATAATATGAGAAACAAAATTTGCAAAGCAGATGGGAAGGTCCGTGGTCCTTAGAGTGCACAATGCAGAATCCTGTTTGATTCTTTTTAGTTGATAGAACAAAATTTAACCTCTATGAGAATTTTTTTGTCAGATATCCGTTAATACTACACATCTGACAAATTTAAGGCAGATAATTTTATTCAATGAGCCACTGAATACTGATAGGTATTTAATAAATGCTTGCTGTGTGCCAGATTTTGTGTTAAGTATAGGAGATCCAAATAAAGGTAAAACAGTTACATTTCTACAAGAGGCAGACTGTGTCCTATGAAAATTGTCTTAAAGATAAGGCACTAGCTGAGGAGTAAGGTAGGAATAAGGGAAGGCTTTGAAGACAGATTTTTTTCTGGGTCATGAAAGAGGCTGAAGAAGCTAAGAAGCAAGGGAAAGCATTTCAGTTATGGGTAACAGACAATGAAAAAACATGGCGTCTAAAAGTTAGCTATGTAGTTGCATCTGAGAATATACGGAAAAGATTAAACTAGAAAAATAGAAGCCAAATTGTATAAAGGACTTTAAATGTGAATTTTTTTATATTTGATACTGGAGGCATTAAGAAGCCACAGCAGTTATTGAGTTGGACGTTCGGTCGTATCTACATACACTAAAGATAAAATCACCTTGTTGACTGAGTGGATTAGAACGGAGAATTGGGGACAATAAAACTGACCCCAAAGCAATTACAATAGTCCAGATGTGAAATGATGAGGCCCTGCACTGGGCTGGTGTTTGTGAATGGAAAGACAGATGTACACAAGAGATTGCAAGGTAGAGTTGATTAGACTTGGCAATAGGTACACAAAACTGGGGATGAAACCTAGCTGATCCTGGGTATGTGCAGGTAATCCACAACAGTATTGGGAAACTTAGAAAAGGTAGAAGGGACAGCAGGGAGAAGCAATGAGTTCAGTTTGGGACATGTTGAGTTTGTCTGAGAGACCTTTTGAGACAGTCAACTGAAGATGTCCAAAATAAGTTGATTGTAGGTAACCTCAATAGAGAAATTAGTACTGGTAATAGAGATCTAAAACTTTATCTTCTTAGAGATAATAACTGAACCCATTGGAATTGATGAGAACATCAAATTAGATAACACAGAATAAGGATCCTTTACTTAGTCTGGTGAATCCTAAGGACCCTTCCTCAGAATGAAGTGCATAGTATGATTACAAAAGAAACCAGTCATTGAAATAGTTATCAAAATATTTTCTTAAAAGTTCTCATGAACCCAGGTCATAGCCTAAAAATTATGCATCAGATAAAGGAGTTCCCAAGTTCATGAACAAGGAATATTGGGGGTGATCAAGATCAAGGATGTGACTTCTTATGTTACAGAGTTACTGATGAACTCTCAACTGGCCAGGACTCATCCTTCTTGACCTCTCTGTAGTATCCCTATATTGATCCCTACATACTCTTTCGACACTAGGTTTTTGTAAGTGACACCTCTCTTAGTTGCCCTTCAGCCCACCACCCCTCAATTTCCTTTGTACTGTCTTTATTAAAATGTGAATTCCTTAAGAGCAGGAATTGTCTTATTTTCCTATTAATTTCTCCAATGATTAAGTGCTTAATACATTTTTTCCCCTTAATTCATTATTCTATAGTTCTCAAACTCTGGTTCCATCCCATACTCTCTTCTCTTTCTTTCTTGCTAATCTCAGCTCCCCAGGCTTTCATGGTCATCTCTATGCAAGTGACACAGATGTCTCTTTCTTAGCCAAGCCTCTTTTGTGAGCTCCAGTACTTTATAGGTTAGTAAGTATTTACAAAGCACCCAGGATCTGCTAGACACTGTCCTAGTGATAGTCTGCTGAGAATATAGATCTTACCCTCAGGGAGCTTACATTCTAATAGTAGAAACAAGTGCATGGATAAATATTTACAAAAGAAACAAAGAATAAATACAAGGTAATTCAATACAGGGTAGGTTGGGAAGGCAGCTGTTTGTTCTTTGACATGGCTTGAACATTTTGGGTTCTAGATTGGGAATTCCTGTTAAGAATTTTCTTCCTTCAAGGAAGATGCTTTTGAGAAAATCTCTCCCTCTAGACCCCTGTGTTCTACTCTGGATAGTTTGGAAACTCCAAAATTGGTGAGCTTTTGAATTTAGAATTACCCTTGAGATAACTCCCAGTGCATGGAAAAATCCATGCCCCTAGTAGCTTTAGTCTCTGACCTGTGCTCAGAAATAGAAACAAGAAGACAGAAGGTGGACTGCTATTTTTTTGAGGTCTGTTGACCTCCTTTCCAAAGCCACTTGGGCAGCTTTGCTTCTGTGCATTGCTCCTTCAGGGTGCAGGGAAGAAATCTCATTATGTTCATTATACTTTGATCTGTATGTCCAACGGAGAGAAGGCAAGAGGGGAAAGATGAATCCAAGGATGCAATGGTGTGCTTTTATAGACATTAGGAAAGAGTATCTCTGCTAACAAGCATCCATCCTCCCCATTTTGACTCAGCCTCCAGTTATTTTTGAGGCCGCAGCAGGCTCCAAGAGAAATTTGCAGTGTTTGGACACAGGTTTCCATGAATGGTTCCTTTCAGATAGATATCTAAGCACTGTAATCTCATCAAGGTGGTTGTAGGGAACTTATCAGATAGGGAACCTCTAGGGGATCAGACCCTCTTCCATAGTCTATCAATCTTTGCCAGTTGCCATTATCACTACTACTGATCAAGGCAGGGAGGAAAAAAATCAATCCTGAGCCGTGATCTAACTATCAAGAAGCAAAGTCATTTAAAAACTTAATGAGTCAGAGAATTAGTTCAAGGATGAAGACAAATCAAGTTTGTAGCCTCAACCTACACCATTTAGAGATAATTCCTCTGGGATTGAAAAAGACAAGTAATTGTACTGGTCAATGAGAGGCAAAAGTCAGTATCCAACATGGAATTAGAAAATAGAGGACTGTTTCCTATGATAGATTTAAAAAGGAAAGAAAGCTTAGGGGAAAAAAATCCCATAGAAAGGACTATAGCAAGTTTGACAGAATCTTTATGAAGATGATATAGAAGGATTTGGATAAGATGCACACAAAATGAAACAGTCTGGATGAGTTACCATGGACTAATAAATGATTACATCTGTTCAGTTTTATTCAATACATGAATTGGGTGATGGATCTATCAAAGGATGATTTATTTTGCAGGAAACAGCAAGTCCACAAATGACTCACCTCCCAAAACAATTAAAACCAAATTAAAGCTGTTACGTTCTAGTGCCAATTCAGATTGAAAGATATTTTTAAAGGATTGCAATAATAAAGGATTTTTTTCCCCTCTCCACGCATGAATTTCATGGAACCTCAAATAATCTAAGTTGGAATCCTTTTAGTTGCACTTTTTGGTGAGCTCTTTGGTACTGCTAAAGTAGTTTAGACATTCCACAATCTTTCTTTAGCATCGAAGAAGAAAGCCTAAGGAGATAATTTGAAATCGATAAAATTTCTAATGGGGAAATTCATCTTCGGCACAAATTTCATTGCTAGCCATTTATGAATGTGTAATGGTAAAACAATCTCTCTCTCTCTCTCTCTCTCTCTCTCTCTCTCTCTCTCTCTCTCTGTCTTTCACACACACACACATACACACACACACACACACACACACGTGCAAGGACAAAAGTCTATAAGCTGGGAAAAGCCCATTAACAACATGCTAATAAATATACCTTTATAAATACTTAATTTCTCAACCTAACAGTTTATTTCAAATACTTGATAATAACTAAGGCAGCATGTATCTAGCACATAATAAGCACTATGTAAATATTAGCTATTATGTTATATGGAGCTTTAAGATTTACAAAGCATTTTACAAATATTCCTTTATTTGAGCCTCACAACAACCCTGGGAGGTTAGTGTAGATTTCCTCACAGGAGGTCCTAGCATGTAACAAACATTTAAAAACCCAAAAATTGATCTTGGGAACAAAAGTGTAAATATAGGCACATTTCTCACATAGACAGGGTGGAGAACATCTTTTCCACAACCTAAAAGCCCTAAGTTTACATTTATGTCCTCTACCTCTCTGATATTTCTTAAGAGTGGGATCCTTTTTGCTTTTTTTTTTTTGTATTCTTAGCACTTGGTACAATGCCTGGCACATAGTAGGTGCTTAATAAATACTAATTTACTCCCAGTGGGCTCTCTGAAATTCCCCCTCTATCATTAACATGTTCACTTTCATCCTAGGTCCTTCCTCTCTTGCTCTTTCTACTTCTGGAGCTGATCAATATCTGATCCCTTATTTTTTGGCATCCTCTCCAAAACCGGTTGTTTTTCTTTTTGTTTGTTTTTGGTCAAGATTTTTTTTTTGATAAGAGTCTGGGGGAAATCACTCTTCCCCCCACCCAGAACCAAGAGGAAGAGCTGTTATAGTGCTTGCCATCAGGTGCTAATTTCAGGAGCTCACTGGAACAACACCTTCTCCACCTTGGAGCTTCCTTTCATCTATCTGTATCACAGTATCCACACTAAGAGGGTGCCCATTTTACAGATGAGGACACTTAGACCCAGGTCCCACAAGTTGTAAGCACCGTAATCTCAGTGTATACCCCCTTCTAAATACTTGTTGCTGATATCCGGTTTCCACCCAGCCTTCCTTTCTCAAGGAGTTCAAGACACATCTGTGGCTCAGTGTTCCTTTCCGTCTAAGTCCCTAATCTTATATTTAGTAACTTAAATATATTGAATCCCCTCCGAAATCAGCCTGGCTTCCATTGGATCAAAATGGCTCAGCTGTTTCCTCAAATGATTTACCCCTTTCTTTTGCCTCAGCTACTCACAGGAATAGTCACAATTTACACTGTACTTTTTGCAACACTTTTATCAGATATTATTTCATTTGACCTTAATCCCTCTCTCTCTGATCCACCTTCATGATTTTGAAAACTCAAATTTCTCTCTGATCACAATCTCTTCTTCCATTTAAACCTCCTTATAACCAGCAGTTTCTCCAGTGATTAAAGCACCTCCTACATTCCAGGCACAGTGCTCCTTCACACCTGTGCTAACCTCAGAAAAGCACCTCAGAGGCCAGAAGGCCCTCAGTAGGAACCTCCTCTACAACCCAGCTCAGAATCCATCCAGTTTTTTTCTGAACAACCTCTTGCAAGAGAGTACCAATGACCTCCCAAGAAAAATGGCTGACTTTGTGGATAGCTCTGACGGGAACTGTTCCCTTACATCAGGCGTTCAGGCACCTCTGTAATTTCCATCCATCTTTCTTAGTCACATGAAAACAAAAACTGGAGGGTTTTTTTTTAAATTAAACCTTTTTAATTTTAAAACACTTGCATAGATAATTTCCAACATTCACTCTTGCAAAAATCTAGTGTTTCAAATTCTCCCTCCTTTCCTCCATCCCTTCCCCTAGACTGCAAGTAATCCAATATAGGTTAAACATGTGCAATTCTTCTATATATATTTCCATAATTATCACTTGCATACAGATCAAAAAGGAAAAAAATGAGAAGGAAAAAAAAAACAAGCAACTTCTCAACAACAAGATGATTCAAGCCAGTTGCAATGATCTTGTGATGATGAGAGCTGTCTGCACCCAGAGAGGACTGTGGGAACTGAGTGTGGACCACAAAATAGAATTTTCACTCCTTTTGGGGTGGTTTGCTTGAATTTTATTTACCTTCTCATTTTTTTTCCCTTTTTTATCTGATTTTTCTTGTGCAGGAAGATAATTGTATAAATTTTTAAAAAAGTAAAGAAAAAAACAAACAAACATGGAAGCAAACAGCAACAAAAAGAGTGACACAAAGGCAGCCCTAGTTCTGGAGAAGCTCAGTCTAATGGAGGAGACACCATGCAAATAACTACGCACCAACAAGACACGCTGGATAAATTGGAGGTAATATCTGAGAGAAGGCATCAGCATTAAGGGGCTTCAGGAGGTGCTTCTTCCAAAAGTTAGGATTCTGAAGGACAAACTAGAGGCAAAGGGGAAGAGGGAGAACATTCCATGTGGGATCATTCACAAAGAACCTACTGTGTGCCATATGCAATGCTAAGTGTCGGGTGCTGGGGGGGTTGGTTTGGTTCTCTTTTTTACCAGATATTCTTTATTTTTATCTTCACAACAACTCTGAGAAGTAAGTGCCCCATTTGATGATTGAGGAAACTGAGGCAGACATGAGAAAATAACCGGCATCCAGAGGAAATGGTTCACTCAAGAACAGCAAAGAGAATCCAAATTCTGTTGGATCGAAGGATAGATGGCGGGGAGCAAGGTGAAAACAGGTGGGAAAGTTAAGAGGGGCAGTTTATGAAGGGCTTTGAATGCCAGAGGATTTTGTGTTTGATCCAGGAGGTATCAGGGATACCCTGGAGTTTATTGGACCAGGGATAATATTGTTGGGTCTGCCATTCAGAAGACCATTTTCACAACCAAGTTGGGGATGAACTGGAGTAGGGAAAGACTGAAGGCAAGTGGACCCTCCATGGCTTCTTCAGTGGTCCAGTCGTGAAGTGATGAAGATCTGTGCTGGGGTGGGGACAGTCGGAGGAGAGAAGGGGATGGATGCAAGAGATGTGTCAAAGAGACAATCCACAGCTCTTGGGGCAGCCAGAAAGATGGCGGAGAGTAGAGAGGAAGGCCTGATTTCTTGTCCTTCCCCTGAGCAAGGTTAACCTCTGACTAATTCAGTTTATCATCTTGTGAGGATGAGGGGATAGGACTTTTAAGGTATTGGCAAACTTTTAAGGGCTCCATAAATGCTCATTATTGTTAGTATAAATACTAATACAGATTAACATCAGGAGGGAAGGAGAGAATGATCATTTTTATATGTGCCATATACTATGCTATTTGTTGGGTGTTTTGTTTCTTTTAGCAAATATCTCATTTTATCTTCACAATAACTGAGAGAGGCCTTTATTATCCCCATTTGATAGTTGTTAAGGAAAGTGGGGCAGGCAGAGGTGAAATGACTTACTCAGGGTCACAGAGTCTTCCTCCCTCTGGGCTAGTGCTCTGTCCACTGTACCACCAGTTGCCTTTATTATTACTGTCATTATTATTCATATTATTAAAATATAAACATTTAAAAGTTTTCAAGTATCTGATTTGTTCCTCCTATAATCTTCCAGAAATCTACTGATCTGGGCATTCTGTAATAGCCTCTCATCTGGTCTCTCTGCCTCTCTTCCATACTCCCCACAAACTGCCAGTTATATTCCTAAGTCACTAGCCTGAGCAGGACATCCCCTAATTCCAGATTATTTTTCTGGATTTGTTGCATGTTGCTCCCCTTTATCCACTCTGCATTGTCCAGAAAATGGGGTATCTTGTCCTTCATCCTGGATATAATATTTCCTGCTTTGGTCCTGACTGTCCCTCATGCCAGAAATTCATTCCTGTCCTACAGAATAACAACAGCCACATGGGTAAAGTTTCTTAAAGTTTACAAAGCACTTTTTAAATGTTACTTCATTTTCTTATTTTTCTTGTGCAGCAAGATTATTGAATAAATGTGTATACATATATTGTATTTAACATATATTTTAACATGCTTAGCATATATTGGATTACTTCCTATCTAGGAGAAGGGGTGGGGGGAAGAAGGGGAAAATCTGGAACACAAGGTTTTGTAAGGGTCAATGGTGAAAAAATTGTCCATGAATATGTTTTGAAAATAAAAAGTTTTAATTAAAAAAAAGAAGGGAAAAACTAAAAAATAAATGTTACCTCATTTAATCTTCAGAACAGCCCTAGGAGATTGGTGCTCTCATTATCCTGATTTTATAGATGAAGAAACAGAGAGCAGAGAAGAAATGACTTGCTAGTCAAACAGCCGGGGCTTCTCAACTACAAATTCTACACTCCATCCCCAGCAGCATCTGGCTGCCTATTCTCAAATCTCTCACCCACTTTAAAGCTGAGTGTCACCCCTTTCTGTCCACCCTAACTTACTGTGTATGACCCTGAGCACATTTCAGTGACCCACTCACGTAGCTACCACCCTCTCATCTCCTGGGGGGCCTCAGTGCCCTCCTGGGGGTCTCCCCATCTCCTCGCTGCACTCAGCTTCCAAAGCCAGGTCTGATCCCATCAGCCCTACACACTGCATCCTACTATCTCCTTATTGTCCCGTCTCTAATGTGTGTAGCCTCTTGGTAAGAGGTAAGTAGCCTCTCTCTTATTGACAAATGGGGTTCCCAGAGCAAGACTAGGCTAGCGTTCCTCCTAAGATTGTAGGGGTGCTGCTGGGGGACTTAGGGGTGAGATCTTTAATGCTATTGGCTTGGCCCTATTCTGCTGTATCCCCTCCAACCTGACTGAGCTTCATTTACCCAGTTAATAGTAATTAGCTTTTTAGCAGAGACTTATTTGTTGTAAAGATAGAGCAAGAACAAAAGTGATTAAGCATCTGCCCCTGCCCCATCACTCAGGGACATTCTCCTCCTTATTCCACTTCTGTGGGGAGATGGAGCTCAAACTTTTCCAAAGAGCAAAGGCCCCACCTGAGGCCCTTTGGGTTGTGACATGGTTACAGGTGGATCACAGCAGCCCTTTGTCACAGGAAGTCCAAAACTTGGCCCTCTCCATCTGACTTGTGGCAAATCCCAGGATGGACTTGAGCTCCTGGACTTCTGCTGCTTTGCCATCTCACCTTTTGAAGTTCACAAGGATGTAGCTCTCTCTGAATCTACCTTCACCTAAAAGTAAGAAAGTGCAACTGTAAAGAGACAAAGAATGGGGGGAAGGGCTGCACTGCTGGGCTGCATCTTTCCCTGGATGGGGAGGGTCTGAAGTCTTTCCTAGCTGGGAGGGCTGATACATCTACCAGGCAGGAATGGGGAAGAACAAGCCCTTTGTCTGCCCCTCAGCAAGCTGTCTCTTCATCAGCACAGTGCATGATACACAGTAGGTGCTTAATAGATGCTTATTGATGGACGGAACAGGGGACCAGAACCAGTTACAGAAGAAAGCTGTCTATGTTCCAGATCAGGAAGCAGGACCTTCCCATTCTACATCACCATGCCTCTCCACAAGTCCTCCCAGCCTCTCCACAAGCCCTCCCAGTCTCTCTACAAGTCCCCCCAGTTTTTCCACAAGTCCTCCCAGCCTCTCCACAAGTCCTCCCAGCCTCTCCACAAGTCCCCCCAGCCTCTCTGCAAGTCCCCCCAGCCTCCACAAGTCCCCCCAGCCTCTCCAGGTGTCTTTATACATAATCTATTATGTATAGGCCATTGGTCATGCCCTTTGATGTATAAAATGCTCTGCTTGTCCTTCAAAGCCCTCCCCATGTCCCTTCCATCATTTGCTCCCCTCTGGCTACCTTGGCCTGTTTGCTGTTCCTGGAGCACAGTATTCCAAGTCGTCTTCTTGGCTTCCTTCATGTCTTGAGTGCTCTTCCTCCTTCTCTTACCTCCAGACTTCCCTAGTTTCCTTCAAGACCCAAATGATCCTTTTGCAGGAGGCCCTTCCCAGTCTACCTTGCCCTTCTCTATGTTATCCCCAGAGAGTTATTTACATGTGGTCTCTCCCTCATTCAAATCTGAGCAGACACCATGCTCTTGCCTTTCTTGGTATCACCATATCTCCATTTAGCTTATGATACATAGAAAGTACTGAATAAATGCTCCTTACCTGACTGGCCTAGTAGGCGCTTGGGGGTTAATTGATGTAAGTTGTTAATTTGCCCTATTGACAAAGTACTGATTTTTCTAAGGAAAAGGTAATTTTGGCCCACCCCAGATGATCACAAATCCTGAATTACCAGAGGCTGAAATCACAAGGTCTTGCTGTATATATTCTGGATCCCTATTAATGAGGTACGAGGGTGACATCTTGAGAAACTTCTCATAGACACACAATCAAAGTGTCTTGTTTACTGTTGTTGGAGGATGAGGTAATAGCTTTTCTCCAGCTCTTTCAGTGGTTCTAACATATGGGAGAATTTGGGTTTTGATATAAAGAACACGTATTACCCATAGTGAATAAATGAGTCCTTTACTACCATGTGGAAGAAAAACCACCAATTAGGAAATGTAAGAGAAAGTAATTTTATAAGAGTAGGCGGCGATGTAGATTAATTCAGAAAGTCCATTCATGGAAAATTAATGGAGGAGGGAGCAGGTTTTCTTAATTGATTTGCAAACATTAGAAGAGAATGAGATACTGGAAGATAACTAGCGCAGCTACTTAAGAAATACATCCTGTCAGACTAATGTAATTGTCTCTGACAGAGTTATAGTCTCGCTAGATCGGGAGAGAAGCTATAGAAGTAATCTGTCTTCGGTTTTGCAAAGTTTTTCATCTTCTGGGATGTGACATATTCATTTACCAGTTGGAAAAATAGACATTTCAAACCTCAAGTTTTTAAGTGGATGCACCCACTTGACAAGGTTAACCAGCTGCACTCAGTTGTTTTCAGAAGGTCAGTGACAGCACAGGCCCCAAACAAGTGGCAGTTGTTAGGACCCGTGATAAATTCTGTGACATTCTCATTCCTGCCCTGGACAGCAGAATGGAAGGCTTGTCCGTTAAGTTTACAGGAGATGCTGATCTGAATTGAGAGGCTGGTACTGGGAGGATAGGATTAACATGAAAGCAAATTGGAGACCAGAAATAAAAAGGATGAAATTCAGTCACAAGAGCAACAGGAGGATTTGCACCAGGACAGAAAGTTAACTATCCTTAGGATGAGTGATTTATGTGCAAAGGAGAAAAAAAACAATCTGAGAGACATAAGGAACTCTGAGTCTCCTTTTGAAATAGCATTGTTATGTGACCAATATGGCAATCTGTTTTACTTGTCTACACATATTTGTTAGAAGGGGGAGAGACAGAGACAGAGGGAAGGAAGGAGGGAGATAGAGACATACACACACAGAGGTAGAAATAGAGACACACAGAGTAGAGACACACACAGAGAGAAATAGAGACACGCAGAGAGATGGAGGTGGGGAGAGGGAGAGGAAAAGAGGAAGAGAAAGAGGAGGAAAGAGGGAGAGAAGAAGAGGGAAAAGGGAAAAAGAGAGGGAGAGGGGGAGAAAAGAGAGAGAGTGGGAGGGGGAGAGAGAGAACAAGAGAAAGAGTGGGGGAGAAAGAGAGAGAAAAAAAGACAGAAATACAAAGAGAAAGGGAGGGAGAGAGTGAGAGACAGAGGTAGAGATAGAAATAGAGACAGAAATAGACAGAAATAGAAACACAGAGAGACAGCTGGGGAAGCAGAAGGAGAGGGAGGGAGGAGAAAGAAAGAAAGGGATGGAGGGAGAGACAGAGACAAAGAGAAACAGAGAGAGAAAGAGGAGAAGGAGGAGGAGGAAGAAGAGGGAGAGAAAGGAAGGGGGGAATGGTGTAAAGATAAGATATGCTTGATAGCTGAAAAAATAAAATTGAATTTTAACAAATAGCATCCTAAAGATGAAAATGGACTTCTTAATTCAATTATGCTCAATAAGCATTGGTTAAGCTACTACTAGGTGCCAGGAAGTCTAAATACAAAAGCAATAGTCCCTGACCTCAAAGAGCTTATAATTGACTGATTGAAGTAGGAAACATCTGCATAAAGAAGTCTATGCTGGTCTGAAACCAAGAAAACTTTAGCACATCTCTCAAATTCTGGGGGCTCCAGGCAATTCTCCCAGACTCCAAGTCACAGAGAAGGTGCTGACCTAGGGAAGAGTGGCCACCTTCTATGGGAGCTCCCTGTGTCCATGAGATCCCAGATCCAATCCCTACCCCAGCTTCCTAAATAAACCTTAGTTCTGTTGTGCCTGTCTCAGTTTCCCTCAGTTGCTGTCTCAGTTTCCCTCAGTTACTGTCTCAGTTTCCCTCAGTTGCTGTCTCTGTTTCCCTCAGTTGCAGTATCAGTTTCCCTCAGTTACTGTCTGTTTCCCTCAGTTATTGTCTCAGTTTCCCTCAGTTGCTGTCTCAGTT
The DNA here is from genome assembly GCA_023553655.1 of Myrmecobius fasciatus. Classification (NCBI taxonomy): domain Eukaryota; kingdom Metazoa; phylum Chordata; class Mammalia; order Dasyuromorphia; family Myrmecobiidae; genus Myrmecobius; species Myrmecobius fasciatus. The sequence goes on from JAJPUD010003003.1 coordinate 96,933, forward strand.
TCCCTCAGTTGTAGTATCATTTTCCCTCAGTTACTGTCTCAGTTTCCCTCAGTTGCTGTCTCTGTTTCCCTCAGTTACTGTCTCAGTTTCCCTCAGTTGCTGTCTCAGTTTCCCTCAGTTACTGTCTCAGTTTCCCTCAGTTACTGTCTCAGTTTCCCTCAGTTACAGTATCAATCTCCCTTCATTGCTGTTTCAGTCTCCCTTAATTGCTCTATCACAGAATAGCAGTCCCCACTTCCTGACCTTCAGAAATAATTGGACTCACATTCCAAAGTAATCATAAAACCTTCAGTTGGTCAGCCTCAACTTACCTCTTATCTAAACGACCCAGACTTACTCAGATTCTCCAGCAGCCCTCACCCCCTTATCTGTAGTCTTCTTTGCCAAGGCATCCCTCACTCCCTAACCTGTCAGAACTGAATTTATGGTTTCCTTGGACACCAGATGTGCTCAGCTGTTCCCATGAGTTCTTTGTTTCCCCTGGGCTAGGAAGATTATAAAACTAGTGTTCTCCAGCAATGGAGTGCTGTGTACTTTGTACGCAGTCGGCTGACATTGCTGTGTCATTCTCTGGGCTGGACTGTGTGCTTTGAGACATGAGTCCCACCAGTCCTGATCCATAGCTATGGATTCTGAACTCTCAATTAACATCAATAAAGCATTACCTAATTTCCATGTGCGATACTGCCTCAGTTTCTCCCCGAGCATTACAGTTCCAGAACAGGAAAGTGTCACCAAGTGAGTGGACAGAAAAGGTTTTGGTGTGAGAGGTGGCCCAGCCAAGTTGGAAGAGAATTAGGGGTTCTAACAGGGCAGGATGGGGAGCATTCTGGACACTCAAGAGGCTTCTGCAAAGGCTTGGAGACAGGAGATGGAGGGATGTCATGGATGCAGAGCATCAAGGAGAAGGTCACTGTGACTGGAGCACAGAATACCCAAGGGTGGTCAGTTTAAAATCGTTCTGGAGTCGTAGGCTGGAGGCAAATGGTAAAGAGCTTAATCATAGAGGTCATAAGAAGCTACTGAAGTATCTTGAGTAGGAGCATAATGGGATCATATATAACCTTAAATACACAGAAGCTTGGGCGCCTAAGTAGTGCAGAATCTGGAATCAGGAAGTCCTGAGTTTAAGTCCAATCTCAAACCAGCTGTATGACTCTGAGCAGGACATTTCACCCTGTGTGCCTCAGTTTCCTTGTCTGTAAAATGAGCTGGAGAAGGAAATGGAAAACTTCCCTAGTAGCTCTGCCAAGAAAACCCCAAACAGGTTCATGAAGTCACAACTGAAGCACAACTGAAAATTATTTGCTTATTGAAATCTTCTTTCCTTTTCCAAATACCTGTGTGAGGCCAGATTTTCTTCATCTATCTCAATGAAAGCAATACATCACAACAGAATGAATCCAGAAACAAATAAGACAGTCCAATTACCTTCTATTAAGCCAGACCTGAAAAAAATATGTAAAACAAATCTACTTTTGTGAAATTTTTGTACTTACTTTTCATAAAAACATGCTGCTTGTTATTAACATTCAATAAGTTTATTATCATCATCATTGTTAAAACAATACTTTTAAATTGTATTTGTTTTAATTTCTAATTTGGTAAATATTGCTAGCTATAACCCACATTAGCAAAAACACTTGGGATTTTCAATAATTTTTAAGAATGTTAAGGGGCCTTCAATAAATTTTAAGATGAAAAAGGGGTCCTGAGACCAAAAGTTTGAGAACTGTTGGGTTAGATCACAGAAGCAGAGTAATAATGTACAGTGAGTCTGGAAAAATAGATTGGAGCCAGACTACAAAGGGCTTTAAAAGCTAGACAGAGGTATTTCTATTTTACAGTAGGGGTAACAGAAAGTCACTAGAATTTATTGAGTAGGAGAGTGACATAGATCTGTACTTAAGGAAAATCACTTTGGTACATTGTGTACAGACAAGAAACCTGGCTTGCGGGAAATATTTGGGTTTGTCGAAGTTTATATTAGCATTGGCTGCTGTATCAGCTTAAGTGTCATCCCTGTCACAAACAGCCCTATCTGATCTGTTGACAAGCCCTGCTGCTTTTTACCTTCATCACATCTCCTCTTCACTCCTTCTGACACTGCCACCAGTCAAGTACAATCTCACAGCACCCCATGCCTGGACTATTGCAGCAGCCTGCTGGTTGGTATAGGGATGTAATGAAATACTGCTGTGCTGTAAGAAATAACAAAAGGCACAGTTCCAAAGAAACCTGGGAAGATTTGTATGAAGTCAAATATAGTAAAGGGAACAAAATGCAGAAAACAATTTAGGCAATGACATTAACATGGAAAAGACAACCAACTCTGAGAGATTTAAGAAGAACGATCGATATAATGACCAGCTATGATTCCAGAGCAGCTTCCTTCCCTGACTGAAAGGGAATGGAGTCAAGACACAGACTAAAATGTACATTTTTGAACATAGCCAATTCTTTGAATGCCCAGCTGGGCATTTTGTGAAAAGACCTTTTTTTTTCTTTTTTCAATGAGACATGGATAAGAAGAGGCAATATACTCTGAAAAGTTAAATAAAAATTTAAAAGGAGAATTTTATTTTTAAATAAGGGATTAAGGGGGCAGCTAAACAGTACAGTGGATAGAGTTCCATCCCTGAAGACAGGAAGACCTGAATTCAAATTTGAAGTCAGATACTTCCTAGCTATATGACTCCGGGCAAATAGCTTAATCCTGATTGCCTCCAAAAAATAAATTTTAAAAAACCTTGATTGCTTCCAAAAAAAAATAAAATAAAATTAGAGAGTTGAATTAGATGAGTTCCAACTCTATATCTATTGTCCTAAGCCTCCCCTCACTACTTCATTCTATGTTTATGATATGTTCCCATAATCCCTATCTATTTCTACTCTGCTTTGGTGTCCGTGGCATATTTATTTTTGGGGTTTTTTTATTTTGTTTTTGTTTTTTTTTCTTTTTATTATTAAAGCTTTTTATTTTCAAAACATATGCATAGATAATTTTCAATATTCACCCTTGCAAAACCCCATGTTCCAAATTTTTTCCTCCTTTCCTCCCATTTCCTTCCTTCCCCAGACAGCAAGTAATCCAATATATGTTAAACATGTGCAATTCTTATATATATATATATATATATACACATATATATATGTATTGCCACAAGTATCATGGTGCACAAGAAAAATCAGATCAAAAAGGGAAAAAATGAGAAAGAAAACAAACAACAACAACAAAAAGAGTGAAAATACTATGTTGTGATTCACACTCAGTCCCTACAATCCTCTCTCTGAGTGCAGATGACTCTCTCCATCTCAAGTCTTTTGAAATTGGTCTGAATCATCTCATTGTTGAAAAGAGCCATGTCCATCAGAATTGATCATCATATAATCTTCTTGTTTCTATGTACCATTATCTCCTGGTTCTGTTCATTTCACTTAGCATCAGTTCATGCAAGTCTCTCCAGGCCTCTCTGAAATCATCCTGCTGATCATTTATTATAGAACAATAATATTCCATAACATGCATACACCATGACTTATTCAGCCATTCTCCAACTGAGGGGCAGCCACTCAGTTTCCAGTTTCTCATCACTACAAAAAGGGCTGCCACAACATGTTTCAATCCCATCAGTAATTACTGCTTCCATTACTTTTCACCTAAATACCTTCCTCTCTCTGGTTTCTCGATTCCTTCACATGAATTTAGAATACAATATGACTCTAATGTTCTACTTCACCTTCATCAGAATGACAAAGATGATAAAAAAAAAAAAGAATGATGATTATTGGTAGAACCAGGAATTGCTCCAGCCATTCTGGAAAGCTGTTTGGAACTACTTCCAATGCATCCCCTTTAACCAGTGGTAAAGCTTTTAGGGATCACATAATAATAAAGAAATCAGAGAAAGAAGAAGGAAATGTCCTCTACATCCAAAATATACTCGGAGCAGTGTTTCTATTGTAGAAAAGAGCCGAAAACAAGCTGGGTGCTATTATGTTTGAACAAATGTTGACCTATGGATATGCTACTTAAAATGACTTGATAAATAGATGCAGAAAATCTGGGAGAATTGGCATGGACTAATGCAGAGTGAGGGGGCACAACCAGGGAATAATTCGTACATCTATTTACTTAAAGGGGCACAATCATGAAGGACTTAAGGACTGGAGTCAACATGATACCCTGTCACTACTCCAGAAGACTGATGATGAGGCGCAAAATGAGAAGTGTATTTTTAGGTCCTACCAATATGTAGATTGCAAACCTCCCCACCACCCCCACCACCATCGTAAAGGGAACAAAATGCAGAAAACAATTTAGGCAATGACATTAACGTGGGTTAATGGTGCTGAAAGGCAATAGCTATTCCTTGAGTTTCTGGCCAATGAATTCGGTTCTCTCTCTGCAACCAATTGGGAATCACTCTGCTGAAGCCTTCTGTCACCTGAGTGCTTCTAACTTAGAGCAACTTAGAGCCTCAACTTACACATATATGCAAATTAGCTATAATAACCATCATGCTTTGCAGTTCCTTGAAGATCTCGTCTTTCTTTTTGTGGGCTTTGAAACTGTCACCTTTTTCAATTTTTTTCATTAATAAAAGATTTTCCTTTGGCTTCTTATAGCATTAAATTGTTCCTCCACAAGCAAGGTATCACTTCACATTGTTGACAATAACAACCACACCATATTCTAGATTATTTATTCTATAAAACTATGCAAAATCCCATCATAAAACTGTTTCTTCATACACATATGCATTGAATCTTTGTTTTGGAGGCAATATTGGTTAAATAACTTATGCTAGATGCTTAGCAACTAATAAGTAGCTGAGGCTAAATTTGAACTCAGGTCCTCCTGACTCTAAGGCTGATGGTCTGTCCACAGCATCATCTAACTACTCTTAATTTTATATTAAAGGAAAAATCATTTTTCTATTCATATTAGATATCAAAATGTTCAACATCACTAACACCTCATAGCATTCACCAATATATATTTCTCCTTTTGCACACCCACACACATACACACAAAATCCTTTTTTCTGCCTTGATCATTAATACCTCTTTATAAAAGGGGCCTTATATATTCAGTTAAATAGTTATACTAGCTTTTGTTGTGGCAGAGCTGAGAACAAAATATTATATTTTCTGATTCTCCAGCCCAGCAATTTTTTCATTGCATCTTGCTTTTGTTCCTCATCTGTCAAATAAGTATAATGATACTCATAATATTGATCTCACTGAAATGTTTTTATTAAAGCTTTTTATTTTAATAACATATGCATAGATAATTTTTCAGCATTGACCCCTGCAAAACCTTGTGTTCCAAATTTCCCCTTCTTTCTCCCACCCCCTCCCCTAGATGGCAAGTAATACAATATATGTTAAACATATTAAAATATATGTTAAACCCAATATATCTATACATATTTATACAATTATCTTGTTGCACAATAAAAATCAGATCAAAAAGGAAAAAAAGGAGAAAGAAAACAAAATGTAAGCAAACAACAACAAAAAGAGTGAAAATGCTACTTGGTGATCCACACTCAATTCCCATAGTCCTCTCTCTGGGTGTAGATGGCTCTCTTCACAAGTTCATTGGAACTGGTCTCTATCATCTCATTATTGGAAAGAGTCACATCCATTAGAAGTGATCATTATATAATTTTGTTATTGCCATATACAATGATCTCCTGGTTCTGCTCATTTCACTCAGCATCAGTTCATCTAAATCTCTTCAGGGCTCTCTGAAATCATCCTGCTGGTCATTTCTTACAGAACAATATTATTCCATAATATTCATAGACCATAACTTATTCAGCCATTCTCCAATTGATGGGCATCGACTCAGTTTCCAGTTTCTTGCCTCTACAAAAAGGGCTGCCAGAAACATTTCTGCACATGTGGGTCCCTTTCCCTCCTTTAATATCTCTTTGGGATATAAGCCCAGTTCACTGAGATGTTCTGATGAAAGTTTGTTGTAAATCTTCAATTGCTTTGTTAGAAATATGAGTTGTTATTATAATTAGTATTACAGATTACAATCATAACTCACAATGGGGATCAGGAAGGCATCATTGGGAAGATGACATTTGCAGGAAACATCAGTTTGTTGCTAATGGTTATAATGTACAGAGATGCAAGCCAATGTACTTTTAATTGTATGGTGGGATATGAATTGTGTGGAATTCACACTCTTCTTTGCAATTGGTGAGTCATGCTTCCTCGGTCCAAAAATAATAAGATGACTTTCAAAGGACTTGTTGGATGTACTTCCAGAATGGGTAATATTGGCAGAAATATGTTTAAACACAAAAGCAAGGAAAACTTCCTAACAATGAAACAAAAATGAAATGAACTACTTAGGGAGATGATGGGGTCCTCTTCACCAGAGATCTCTAGGTATAATCCAAATGATCATTTAGGGATTCTTATTCAGGTACCAGTTGACCTAGATGACCTTCCAAGTCTGAAAACTGTGGTTCTCTAGGGCTTCTTGCTCCAACACCTACAATGGAAGGATCTACAAGTTTCTGACTCACCAAAGAGAAACTGAGTTCCTTTTCTTTATTCCTATGCAAGATTGACCAAAGCTTCCTAACCATATTCCAAGAGTTGACAGTTCAACTAAAGGCATGTGTTACTCTACTTCCAGAACCCCACAAATGAAGCATGCTTATTCTCAAAGAAAATTAAACATTTGCAAACCAAAACAGTTCCTAATTAAAATGGATACGGTCCAGACATTTCTGCCACAAGCAATCTTAGAAAAGACTTGCAGGGTTGTAAACCAAGGCTGGCCTTTTGCTGCTCACTCAGTAGGAGCTAAGAGTCAGGATTCCCTGAAATGAAATAGTCCTCTAAAAATGCTGTTCCTTGGTAGATCTCAGCCTAGTCTTTGCCAGCATATTAACCCATTTGCCACTTGGCACATTTCTCGGATTCCCCAATGACTTTGTTATCAATGTGTCTCTTGGCTCCAGATTATGTCTGACTAGGGGCTGGAAGAAATCATCAAAAGTTTCTTCCTTTTTTTCCTGAGGCTTGAAAACCTGATGATGATTATTATACATCAGAAAGGAAGCTGGGCCCTGAGACTATGGCATCATGCAATGTGCTCTGGATTTGAAGCCTGATAACATGGCTCCAAGGTCTATATGGTTAGATTTCTTCCTTTCTTTGAGATTGTTTCCTTACCTATAAAATGATAGAAATAAGGATCTTCACTGATAATTCAATAATTGATATGACATTGTGAAAATTTATCAAATGTTTTATATGAATAAGAGAGTGTTCTCTTTAGGTTTCTGACTCAGACTTCCACCTGTCCCAGGACCAGAGAGATATTGAAAATAAAACATAAAGGAAAAGATCTTTCAGGCACAAAGTTCACCCCATAAGATGTTCCTAGGACTGAGTAGCTCAAGTATACATTCATTTCCCTTCAGACTTCAATATGGATTCCCTATTTCTTCACTGAGCCACCTGCTTCCTTCTCACTGCAGAAGTCCACTCTGCCCCTTGCCCCTTCCTCTGATTGGTCAGTTCTTCCCAGTCCCCATATTTTAAGGAAACTACACAGATCTTGATGCCCTTCTGAGATTCCTTTCTCACTCTCCTGAGCTTCTCTCCTTCCCACTGCCTGCTCTTTTCAGATTTCTTTTTATGTGTAGTGTTCTCCCATTCAAATAGGAGCTTGTCAAGGGTAAAAACTATCTTTCATTGTGTTTATATTCCCAGAGCTTTGCACCATGCTGGCATCTCAAATTCTCTACATGTCCAAGGCAGAATTCATTATCTTCCCTCTAACCAGTTCTAATCTATCCATACTTTATCTTGTGTGACTAATTCCTATCTTCTCAAATCTTTTAGAAAGTATCTATCCAGTTTATGGGGCATCTTCCTTGGATATTTACCCATTTCATTGCTACTAAATGAATATCCAGGATCTTCCTTAGATATTCACCAATTTCATTGCTACCAAATGAATATCCAGGCATTTTCTTTAGATATTTATCCATTTCATTGCTACCAAATGTATTTCCAGGATGTCCATCCTTCCATTCCACTTATGCATCTCTTCAATGATATATTTCTTTCCATTTCTGGCATATAAATCTTTGATGGTAATATGTTACATGGCCTATGCACAAGATAATATATATATATAGTATTTTCTCTGGACTCATCCCCTGAGCTGTCACTTCCAGACATGGAGTTGTGACTATTCTTAAAATTCAAAGGGTAACCTTGTGAGTGGTCATCCTAGTAACACAGTAGTTCACTAGCCGGAATAGGTGTGCTTCCCCTTTACAGCTATTCAGTAGATTCAATTGGCTTTTGTCAAAAGGAATTTATTGATATGGCATAGTAAACTATAGTTATATTTCTGTCCTCCTTATCCCCCCCCCAAAAAAAAGCATTGGGTGTAGTCTCCCACAAGTACATGCAGAATGCAAGACAGGATGAGGGGTTACAAACTATAGTACTATGTTAGTGAAGCAGGTTTGTTAGGAACAAATATAGTTAAAGCAGTTCACAACTCTATAAAAGATCTCTCTGGATTGGTCAAATATGCTGCTAGGTTAGAAAGAGCAAAGTACTTGGTTCTGAGCAAAGCACTTAACCTCTATTTCCTTATCCATAAATACAGCTTCTAAGTATCCCCTCTAGCTCAAAATCTATGATTCTGGTGGCCTATGAATATCAATACTTGTCAAAGGAAGTTAAAATAATATATGTGTTTTTGAAAATGTTTTCAAAAAAATTAAATTGAAACAAAAAGACATACCTAGAAACCTCACAGGACAAAGACTCGATTCCCAAAACAAAGGAATTAGCACACAGTCCTTCACTATATGGCAAGCTTAATTTACAGATGTTCTTTATAATTTTATGTTATAAATATAAATATAAATTTATATTACAAATATATATTATACATTATAAATGACTTTATAATTCAGTATTCACCCCACCAAATGTTCTCATCACTCACCCTGAGGACTCCACTTTTGGTGGCCCCTATTTAGAAGAATGCTTAGGAATGCTGGTAGGATAACATTAATACAGTAAAAACAGGATAATTAATTTCTGATCCAACAGATCCCCATGCTCATACACTCTAGCAGAATTTTCAAACCAAACATTCCTGGGTTTAGCAATAACAGAGAGACTTTTAAGAGATAAAAATAAATCCCTTCTGGCTGATTCTTAAGTTGTTTGTTTTCTGTGAAGTCAAACTGAATTTGCAGGAAACAATAAGTGTCCTTGAAAATTGCAGCAGAAGGGTGACCTTCTTTTGCCTTATATTCTCCCAAGAGCTCCTGGAGCCAGAAGAAGCATTGTCAGAGATGCTGGTGCATCAGGTCTCCTAAGAGGCCCTGGAAACAATGTGGTACAATTGGAGCAGTGAAGCTCTGAAGGTTGCTGCTACAAGAGAATCTGCAGCTGAGAAGTACATTAGATAGGATATTGGCCCTGGAGTCAGAAAAAAACTGCTTTCCAATATGATCTCAGAAATTTACCACCTTTGTGACCCTGACCAAGTCATTTAACTTTCAACATTTAAATTTAACATTTTAAAATTTAATTTTAAATTTAAATTTTTTTAAATTAAAAAAAACTTAAAAATTTAAAAATTAACATTAAAATGAACATTTAACTCAGTTTCCTCATTTGTAAATTGCAAATAATAATAACACATTCTTCCCAGGGTTAGTTTGTGAATAAAATGAGAGAATATGTGTAAAACAAAACCATAGCATGTTATAAATATTTGCTATCATTATCATTGCTGTTGTTATTTTTATTCTTTTTTTTTTTACTGAAATGACCAAGTAGACCTGAGGAACTAAAAGGAAAGACTGGTAGGTGATTGCATTGACTCAGAGGTGAAACCACAAAGATTGAGAACTCGGAGAGACCTTAGAGGTCACATAGACTAACTCTCTTGTTTGTTTTTAAACCTTTTTTTCTCCCTTGGGCAACTGGGGTTAAGTGACTTGCCCAGGGTCACACAGCTAGGAAGTGTTAAGTGTCTGAGATCATATTTGAACTCAGGTTCTCCTGACTTCAGGGCTGGTGCTTTATTCACTGCACCAACTAGCTGCCCCTGTTGTTTTTACAGATGAAGAAACAGCTCAGAGAGTTACTTGTCTAAGGTCACATAAATAGTAACAAAAAAATAAATAGTGACAAAGCAGAATTCAAACCCCAAACCATTCCCAGAACTCCTTGCTGCCTGCTCAGTTCCACATGTAGCCTCCCCATTGCTTGCTTATGTGGGGAGTCTTTAAAAAACTTGTGACATTGTCCCTCACCTCAGGAAGCAACTTACAACACAGAATAGCCAGGGAGACAAGACTGAGACTCAGGAAACATCCAGGGAAAGAGAAGTCATAGTTATGATCAATTATTCATGCAAGAAACATTTATTATTTTCCTGCTTTGTACAAAGCACCAAGGAAGGTACTGAGAAAGACAGAATAAAGAACTTGGCTTGGACCCTACCCTCAAGGAGTTTATAATGTAATGGGGAAATAAAACATATGTTAATAATGTTAATACAAATACTTCAAGGCGCCATGATTTCATTATTATGGATGATCTTTCTGGATTCTGGATCACAACCACCTTTACCCCCACCTCCCCACCCTCGCTGTGTGTTAGTATACATATGATTTTTGGATGAAGGAATAAATGCATAATATGGTGTGGCAAGAGGGGGAATTCAGAAAGCTTTCTCCAAAGTGGGGGATTTAAGTTGACTCTTGAAGGAAGCCCAAGATTTTGAGAAGTGGAGATGAAGGAGAAGAGCATTCTGGGAGTTATCTGCATAGAGGCAGCTCCATGGCAGCTGATGAGATCACCAAGGGCAGAGATAGAAAAACAGAACAGCAGAGACAGAGAAAAATAGAGAGAGAGAGAGGAGAGATGGGGTGGAAAGAGAGACAGACAGACAAACAGAGACAAAGAGACAGAGACAGACTGACACACAGAGAGACAAAGAGAGAGAGAGACAGAGAGAGAGAGAAAGAGACAGAGAGAGACAGACATACACACAAATCCCTTCTCAGAATAATTTTTTTAATTATATAAAATAAAATATACAGGGTCACAAAGGTTAACTATCAAACTCCTCTTCCCAGATTCAGATCCCTCTCTAGGGAGGTAGATTACCTCTAGGGAGGTCTTTCAAAGGTCTGCTTTTAGGCAAAACATACAGAATCATTCCTAAAAATGAAGCTTTGATTCAATAGCCTCCAGGGAAACAACCTTCCAGCCAGAATTTCAGGGGCCTGGCTTAGATGGCCTATGAAATACAAAACCCCACCATAAACACTGAAATCTCAAGTAATGGCATACGCTCAAACAGTGGGAACAACCTCATTTATAAAAAGAGAAACAGGCTTCCAATCTACCATGGGGGAAGGGGAAGGAGTGAGTATGTGTGTGGGGGAGGGCAAAACCAGAACTTGGTGGGGGGGGGGGGGGTTTAGCTCCAACTAAACCAAAGGAGAGAGGGGAAAGGTAAAGAGAAAGGAGAAAGACCTTCCCTCCTGGGGCTTGGGCTCTGTAACTGAGGGGCAGCAGGAGCCAGTTCCCACTTAGGCTGTATTTGGCTTGCTGCTGCCCAATCTGTATGCCACAGAGAACAATAGCAGTCCCAGGGGAACCTCTACAGTCATGCTAGAGCTCATTCAATAGCCTCTGTCTGCCCTATTCCTGCTTCCCATGTTCCCAGCTTCTCTACCTGCCTCCCAGCTGGAGTTTACTCCACTCAAGTCACCAGTTCTCTCCCCAAACTCAGCTGATGTTCACTCTATCTTCTCCCAGATGAAGAAGAGAGGAATGGACTGCACTTCCCAGGAGGCTGTCTGGTTAATCTCTGGTCCACCAACTACAAATGAATGAAAATAAAAACATTTATGAAGCACTTGACTGTGCCTCATAAAGAAGTAACAAATAGAAAGTGAAAAGTCCCTTCCCTTTAGAAGTTTATATTCCTGTGGGGGAAGACAACATATGAACAATATATGTAAGAGTGGTGCAGAATGGAAGGGTAATTACTTATAGGGGACTCATTAATAGCTGGAGGAAAGCCTCCTGCCAAAGTGGAGGGCTTTAAACTTAGTCTTGAAGGAAGTAAGGGATTTTGAAAAGTGAAAATGAAGAGGAAGAGCATTCTGGAAATCATCTGCATAGAGGAAGTCCCATGGTAGCTGATGAGACCAAAGGGAGTGAGAAGAAAATGAAGAGGAAGAGCATTCTGGAAATCATCTGCATAGAGGAAGTCCCATGGTAGCTGATGAGACCAAAGGGAGTGAGAAGAGAAGAGAAAGGAGAGAGAGAGAGAGAGAGAGGGAGATAAAGACAGAGACAGAGATAGAGAGACAGACGCACAGAGAGAAAGCAGAGACAGAAAAACTGAGAGGGGAGAGACAGAAAGAAACAGAAAGAGAGACAAAGAGAGAAAGAAGCAGACTGATAAAGAAAAATGGAGAGATAGAGAGGAGGAGAGAGAAGAATGGAGGAAGAGAAAGAGAATAAAAAGAGATCTAAAATCATGATCCAGCAAATGTTTTAAAAGTAGTGATCAGGGATGTTAAAGGATATGGGAAAACTAATACATTGTTGGTGGAATTGTGAATGGATCCAACTATTCGGAAAAGCAATTTGGAACTATGCCCAAAGAGTTATCAAACTGTGCATACCCTTTGACTCAGCAGTGTTTCTATTGCGCCTATATCCCAAAGAGAGCTTAAAGAAGGGAAAGGGACCCACATGTGCAAAAAAGTTTGTGGAAGCCCTCTTTGTAGTGGCTAGAACCTGGAAACTGAAGGGATGCCCATCAATTGGAGAGTGGCTGAATAAATTATGGTATATGAATGTTATGGAATATTATTGTTCTGTAAGAAACTACCAGCAAGATGATTTCAGAGAGGCCTGGAGAGACTTGCATGAACTGATGCTGAGTGAAATGAGCAGAACCAGGAGATCATTGTACACAACAAGACTATATGAAGATCAGTCCCAGATTCAGACCAGTTCCAATGATCTTGTGATGAAGACAGCCATTTATACCCAGAGAGAGGACTATGGGAACTGAGTGTGTTTCACAACATAGCATTTTCACTCTTTCTGTTGTTGTTTGCTTGCATTTTGTTTTCTTTCTCATTTTTTTCTGGTTCGATTTGATTTTTCTTTGTACAGCAAGATAATTGTATAAATATGCATGCATATATTGGATTTAACATATATTTCTACCATATATAACATATATTGGACTTCTGGGGAAGAAGGTAGGGTAAGGGGGGAAAATCGGAGCACAAGGTTAATGTTGAAGAATTATCCATGCATGTTTTGAAAAATAAAAAGCCTTAATAGAGAAAAAAAATTTGAAGTAGTGGTCAGATAGAAGAACTAAGAGAAAGAAGATAGTTACCAAAAGTCTTTGCCAGTGCTACAGGCTGAATAGAAGTTGAAAAGGACAAGAAATGAGAAAAGACTATTGGCTGTAGCAGTACTGGAATTATAAAGTGGGCTTTAAAAAAAAATCTTTTGGTATTTCCTTCCATGGTGGGCATGTAGTAGAATCACTAGATATGGAACTCATTGCTTGTTCCCCTCCCCATTTTCTAAATGAGGAAATCCAGAAAGGAGAAGTAAATTAGCCAGTATGTATTCAGGTAATAAGTAGTATTAAAGCCCAGGTGCTCTCCTTGGTGCTAGGCCCCTTCGGTTTGTTATTTCTGTTCCATTCTGTTGGGCCATATTAGCTGATGTGATCCTGAAAGACTTTGACCTTTAAAATGATGCTGCAATCTACTGACCCCCATAACATCAACAGGGGAAGGACAGCACCTAACAGGATTGGTCAGTGAGGCAAGAAGAGCCAGCATTCAATAGACTTTAAAAGTAGGTCTCTGGTGCTTTCCCTTTCTCTCTCTAAAATGTGAGGTATATAATTTTCTGAAAGTTTAGGTGGCTTTGAACACATAGCTTCTGTAAGAGATACAGTATCCTCCCCAATCCATTAAAGGATAAAGTCCCTAGAAAGCCTCAATAGTCTTTGAGTCATCCCATCAAAATAAAAACTGCAACAAAGACTCAAAGACCCTTTTACTACTGTCCATTCTATTTTTTCTTCTGTTTATCCTTTCTCTTTCCACCCTGTCCCTTATCAGAAGTGTTTTGCTTCTGACTACTGTTTTTCCCAATCAACCCTCCTATCAGCTCCAACCCCATCCCTTCCCCTCATATCTTTATGTAGGGTAAGATGGATTTCCATACCTAATTGATGGTATTATTCATAACCTTTCTAAGATGTGTATTAGAACTTTCTCTTCTACTCTGAGTTTCTCTCACAGAAGATCCTGGGACCCCTTTAGAGAGAGGTTGAGAACACCCCATTATTCCCCGATTTGTGCATTAGAATTTCAGTGCCTCTAAACTAAGGTCCTATTTACATAAATAAATGTGGACAAAATATATAAAAATAAAGACAAAGTAATTTTATGGGGAAGACAATAGATACTGGCAGTTATATATGGAGGAAGGGAGGCTGTATGTGTGTGGGGAATATTTCCCTCCCTTCCAAAAAAGTAACCCTTAAGGTTCAAGAAATGGAGTTGCAGAGTTGTTTGGAGGCAGACTTTTTGTGTAATTCAACAACAGATTAATCCTATTGATTCTATTTTGAATCACCATTATTTGGTGTCCTGCCCCACCTGTATGTTCCAAAAAATTAAGTACAAAGGAAACATCCCCACTGGGACAGAACTGATCCTTAGCAACTTCTAAGACCCCCAAGATATTCTTCTCCAAATCCCTATTACTCAACCTTCCAAACAAGGAAAGTGACTGAGAAATCTCAGGTAACAAGCTGCTTCTTTCACCTATAGTATTGCCCTAAGTAAAAGCCTATATTGCAAGTATATTCCTTTATTCAATTGAGTTGCCAACAATTACTCAAGAGCTGATGCTGGGGCAGGTAGGTGGCGCAGTGGATAGAGCACCAGCGTTGAAGTCAGGAGGACCTGACACTTAACAGAGGCCTAGCTGTGTGACCTTGGGTAAGTCACTTAACCCCAATTGCCTCAGGAAAAAAAAGAGTGGATGCTAATTAAATGTTTTATCTTGTATCCTTGCCTCTCAATTTATTGACCTCCAGCCAAATGGACCAACTTGGTACTCTGTTGGAGGACTTTAGGACCTCTAGGTTGAAGAATTCTTCAATATACACAGCATCAAGAATCTGAACTTGAACCCAAGTCTTTGAACTTGAACTCAAGTCTTTTAACTTGAAGGACTTAGCATGGTGCCTAATACTTAGGAGGTGCTTAATAAATGTGACTGGTTGATTGATTGAAATTCTGATTGATTTGAAATCCTGTTCTCTTTTTCCACCACACCATTAAATTCATCCTCAACTCCTTCAACAGGCAGCTGAATGTACAAATAAATGCCTTTCTCGCCAGCAAAATCTCTAATGACAGCAGTATACTAATTTATGTATTTAGGACCAGTTTTCAAAGGGGCCAAATGCAATTCCAGGAAAAGGCTCCTTTCAACAAGAGATTAGCCAGGAAGGATGGAGTGAACAGTGCTGACCCAGGGAACACAGTCTCCTCCAGGGAACAACGTCACCCTCAGGCACTGCAATCAATTCCTTTGACAGGAATAATTAGGCTTTATTTTTTAAGATCCCATCATTTCCCACTCCTCATACAGTGGTCTGAATAAGCAGTTGAGGGGACATTAGCAATCCTTGTTCTGGGTTCTTAAATATTTAATGAGAACAGCTTTCTGGAGCTTCTTGGCTGTGGAACTTATTGGACTGCTTTCTCTGGAACAAAGAAGAGAAAGGAAAGTAATTTCTTATTAATAATAGTTAAAAATTATGTAGTGCTTTAAAGTTTGCAAAACACTTTACATGTGTATCTTTATATCTATATCTATCTATTTATCGATGATTCTTACAACAACTTTGTGAGGTAGGGACTGCTATTTCCCTGTAGATCTTGTTATTATTTGAACCTAATTTTTACATGACCAGAGATTGTCTGAACCCAGAATGTTGTCTTGACCTCATTATCTCTCCAGGAATGCTGTAGATGGCTACAAGGAATTTGTGATCCCCTTCCCCAGGTTCTGGATCCTCAACCAGATCTTGTTTGGGGTTCATCCAAACTTGTGTTTTGGGTTCACTTTATGTTTTGGCTGCATGCAGATTTTAGCAAATGTTTATATTTACTGATATCCATCTCAATCCACCTTGCTTTTCAGTTGCCCTCTCCCAAAATTGCTTACCCAAGCACATATGGTTCACATCAGGTATCCTTCTTTAAATTCTATATAAAACAAAACTCCCTATACATTGTACTTCTATTCTAATTTGTTCTCTTCTACCAAATGATCTAACAAATCTCTTTCTAAAATGATTTCAGATTTTGGGGTTTGTTCCTGGGAATAAGAATCTTCACTTTACAATTGAAAAAATTAATGCTGTTGTTTCAGTTATGTCCAACCCTTTGTGACCCCAATTTGGTGTTTTGTTTTGTTTTTTGACAGAGATACTTGGAGTGATTCATCATTTCCTTCTTTAGTTCATTTTACAGATCAGGAAACTGAGGCAAACAGAGTTTAAGTGACTTGCCCAGGGTCACATAATAAGTGTCTGAGGGTCACAGAGTAAGTATCTGAGGTCATATTTGAACTCAAGTCTTCCTGACTCCAAGCCCAGCACTCTACTATCCCACCTAGCTACCCTAAGTGATTTATCAGAGTATAGTTAATGGGATGTGAAGGTGGTTCCTTCTGTTTCCAAAGCTCACAGCTCAATCCACAAAGCCCAAGGGAATCAAAAAAGTGTCAGTGAGGTCTTTTATAATCACTGTCTGCCCCCCTCCCCAAACAACTAGTTCAAAGGAATCACATTCAATTTAGCCAAAATAAATGGCACTTGTCTCTGCCCTCAAGGAACTTACAGTTAATTGGGTAGATAAGACAAGTACTCTCCCAGAATATAGATTAAAGCATAGTTTTCACCTTTTTTGTTTGTTTTTTTCCTCATTTTTTCCCTTTTGTTCTGATTTTTCTTTCACATCATAACTAATAAGAAAATATATCGAAAATGATAATACACACTTCACACTTCTCTGGTTAAGATGACAGGAAAAGATAATGATAAATGTTGGAGGGGATGTGGGAAAATTGAGACACTAATGCATTGTTGGTGGAGTTGTGAAATGATCCAACCGTTCTGAAGAGAAATTTGGAACTATGCCCAAAGGGCTATAAAACTGTGCATACCTTTTGATCCAGCAATTCCATTACTGGGTCTGTATCCCAAGGAAATCATAAAGGAAGGAAAAGGACCCCCATGTGCAAAAATGTAGCAGCTCTTTTTGTGGTGGCAAGGAATTGAAAAATGAGTAGATGACCATCAATTGGGGAATGACTTAGTTATGATATATGGAAGTAGTGAAAAATTATTGTTCTATAAAAAATGACGAACAAATTGATTTTAGAAAGTCCTGGAATGATGCCGAGTGAAACAAACAGAACCAGGAATACATTGTACAAGGTAATAGTAAGATTGTGCAATGATTAACTATGAAAGATTTGGTTCTTCTTAGTGTTTCAGTGATCCAAAGCAATCCCAGTAAACTTTAGTTGGAAAAAACCAACTGCGTCCAGAGAGAGAACTATGGAGACTGAATGTAAATCAACACAAGCTATGTTCCCTTTTTTCCCCCTTTTTTCCTTTTTTTTCCATTTTTTTCTCTTGTGGTTTTTCCCTTTTGTTCTGATTGTTTCTCCCAATATAATTCATAAGGAAATGTGTTTTTTAATTAATGTACACATATAATCAGAAAAAAATAAAACAGTACTATATAACCTTCCCCCCCAAATAAAATGGTTGTACATGTATAACCTATATCAGATTGCTTGCTGTTTTAGGGAGGAGAGATGTAAGAGAAGGAAGAAAAAAAACTGGAACTCAAAATTTTACAAAAATGAATGTTGAAAACTATCTTTACATGTAATTGGGATAATAAAATTATTGAGAAAAATGTTTGGGAATGGGAAGGGAGGCAATAATTTGGAATGTATGCTAACGTGGCAAAAAATGGTAAAGTGCTTCTTTTAGATGTGCTTCTGTTTCCACTTTGGGTTTCAGTGCTATGTTGTTAACATAAACATTTGGTTATTGAAGAAACTATAAATTAAAAAAAAAGATAAATATTCTTCTAACTGACCATACCTAGCTTCTTCATATATCATGACATCAAGTCCTTTCACAGACACTCTCCAGCTCATCAGTGTGGCTTTTAAACAGTGAAGTCCAGAACTGAACAATTCCCTTAATCAATCAATTTGTTCTTGAAGTCTTTGACCTTCTTAATACTTGTAGTCCAAGGTCTCATTAACTCTTGGCTTCCACATCACTTTGATGGTTCCAAGTGAGCCTGCAGTTCATTTAAACCTCCAATTTTTTTTCAGGACAACTGCTAACTAGCCAGCCATGGACTCTCTCATCTTGGACTTGAGGAGTTGATTTTGTTGCATTCAAGTATAAGACTTTAAATTTTTTTTTTCATTTAAGATCCTTTCGCAACTGACTTTGTTATACAGTGTGTTAGCTATCCCTGCCAGCTTAATGTCACCTATAAATCTAATGAGCCTGCCATCTATGCCTTTATCCACATCATTGATTTATGTTTAGGGGCAACTAGATGGTGCAGTGGGTAGAGCAACAGCGCTAAAGTCAGGAAGCCTGAGTTTAAATCTAGCCTCAGACACTTAATACTTTTTAGTTGTATGACCATGGCAAGTCATTTAACCATTGCCTCAGCAAGGGGAAAAAAAGTTTAGCAGTACCAGCCAAACCCAGATCTCCATAGTATTCCATTGGAAAACTCTGTCATATGGACAAGGGACCATTTACAATTACTCTTAGAATCCTGATTCCAACTGATTATCATGTAGTTCACATTCTTCCTTCTTCTCCATCAAAATATTATGTGATACTTTGTCAAATGCCTTGCTAAAATCTAGATAAACTATTTCTAAAACATTCCCCCATCCAACTTTGTAAAAAAGAAATGAGATAAGTATGGAATGACCTATTCTTGACAATACCATATTGATCCTTTTGTAATCACTGCTTCCCTTTCTACACATTCCCTGTCTCTCTATTGGTCCATTCTCCCAGAGAGAGAAGTAAAACTTATTGGTTACAGTTGGTTTGCTGACTCTCTTCTCTTTCCTTTTTTTGGAAACTGGGGCATCATTTGGCTTTCTCCAATCTCGTAATATCTCCCCTGTTTTCCATGATTTAAAAAATATTACTGTCAGAAACACAGAAAGGAAAGAAACAAGCATTTATTAAAATCTTACTGTGTCCAAGCATTTTACAAATATTATTTTATTTGATCCTCACAATAACCTTGAAAGATAGACATTACTATTACCCCAATTTTCAGTTGAGGAAATTGAATCATGTAGAGGTTAAGCAGATTGCTCAGAGACATAGAATTAAGAATCTGAGGCAGAATTTGAACTCAGATCTTTCTGCCCCCAAAGCCAGTGTTCTATCTACTTTGACATCTAGCAGCAATCATATTTGTCAACTTTCTCACTAACCAAGGTTTGATGACTTGAATTCAAA
This sequence comes from Myrmecobius fasciatus, assembly GCA_023553655.1. Lineage (NCBI taxonomy): Eukaryota > Metazoa > Chordata > Mammalia > Dasyuromorphia > Myrmecobiidae > Myrmecobius > Myrmecobius fasciatus. The sequence goes on from JAJPUD010003003.1 coordinate 116,620, forward strand.
AGGGGCAGATACTATCTCCTTACTTGTCATATATATATTCATTCCCTGTTACCTGCTTTTGTTTTGTAAATTCCAGTGAAAAGTTCATTTTCCTTGGCAGAGAATAAATGCATTTTTATTTTTAAATACATCAAATTTTTTAAATAAATTAAATTAATTTTTAAATTTAAAAATTAAATTAAATTAAAATGTTTTAAGTTGTTTTGTGAGCCTATTGTGATTGAGCCCTGACTGTGTACTAAATGTTGGAAGGACTCAAAGGGCACTAGTTCAAGAAGCTTACAATCTAGAAAGGAGACCTTAAATCATACATAAATAAGACATTACCATGAGAAGCCTCCAACTCAAGAGGTCCAAGCTGTCTTAACCCAAACTTTATTGGCTATTGGCTTTCCTTTTCATAGCTTACTTCCTAATTTTGCTATTATTCGGAAGAAAGGAAACTTCATTTTTTTCAAAATACAATTAAGACTTTTCAGGAGGTCAGGCTGGTCTTCCCTTCCCCTCCCCCATTCCAACTCCTACATCCCTTGGTCAAAGTAATGAGTGAGATTTGAGAATGTATGAAAGAGAGTGAGAACCCTTCCCTTCTACTATTCCACAGGCCCTTTCCTTCCTTTAGTCTTAAGGGACACTTCTTAGTGCCCTCTGCTGGCCAAATTAAATCAGAATAATGATCACCCTCACATTGCTCAGCTTCATTATTCAAAGGCCAGAGGTCCATCCTTTCTCCAGGGGATCCTTTCCTTAAAGAGATTTCAGGCCAGAGATCCGTGGTCAGTGAGGCCTCCAGTTCTGCTAACCCTAAAGGGCAGGTGGTCAGATTTAAGGCAACTGTGTCAAAGGCATCAATGGGCATTGATTTATTTAGAAGGCAGATTGTGTAAAGATCTAAAACCACCAGATTTGGAGCAAGAGGAATTGGTCCAGGCCTGGCTCTATTTACCACTTCTGTGACTTTACACTTTGCTTTGGGGGAGCCTCAGTTTCCTTATTTGTAAAATTAGAGAGTTGGACTCAGATGATTTCTAAGATGTTTTTCAGCTGTATTTTCTAATTTCCAATGAAGAAAAAAAAGATATATTTGATCTAATTGATCCTATGCCATCTTTCAAGCAGTGGTTCTCTGCTAATTCCACTCCTTCCAATCCCCTTCCCCTCCATCCTTCTGCTACTCTTCTACTCAGGTCTGCACCAAGTAAATGGTGCTTTTCCTCCCAAAAAAGGCAACTATTGCAGTTGCAACTTGAAATATAGTTGGACTCCTTCACTGGACCCATTAGGATGTGAAGTAATCAGCTGACACACAGCTGTCCCAATTGGGTTTAAAAATAAGAAATTGAAAATATGCTTTTCTCCCTTCTGGAAACCTCCCCCACAGCTATCCAACCCATAAAGTTCTATGGGAAGCTATAAGTAGTAAGAAATGCAGTAACTGTGGGAGATGGCCATAGGGATAAACCCTAGAGAAGATCCGAGGGGTTGGAAGGAATAGGAACTAACAAGCCCACTTTAGGTCAAGGATGCTCCTGCTTCTCCCTGGCCCCATGCTGGCCAAGAGCCCTTGACGCCTGACCACCTGACCCCAACTCAACAGAAAAATCAAGGGGTTCAAAATATGGGGGGGATCAACTCCTAACTCCAGGCCCAAATGCCTCATGACCTCAGACAAATCAATTACCTATTTTATATCTTAACTTGTCTCCTGTGCAAGAGTACTTTAACTCAGAAGTCTGTCAGAAGACAGAATACTGGACTCTATTCAAATTCTACCTCAGATATTTACTAACTTGTGTGACTTTGGGAAAGTCCATTAACTTAAAAATAAGAGCTTTCAATGGCCTTTAAGGTCCAGTTCCAAATCAAAGGATGTTGAAAGACTGAACCCCTTTAAAGAACCCTTAGTGAAAGAGTTCCCATCTTTTACTGCATCTTCATCCTTGAATAATCTGGTGAAAATCTCTCTGAATCATGTTTTTAATGCATAAAATAAAACATCTGAAATTATAAAGAATACTGAGAGTTACTAAAAATATTTTTTCCAAAAGCTATCAGTTATGTTCTTAATTGACTGAGAACCCCTCCCCTAGAGAGGAAAATTCTATAAATGCAAAAAATCTGTGCCGTGTAAACAGTCCAGATGTCCTCCAACAATCCATTATCTTAATTAGGGCTTCCTATTTATATTATGCCTTTCACATTTGATGCTCGGGGCCATCCCAATAGAGAAAGTATTTTTATCCCAGAATCACAGAAGCCAAGAACTAGGAGGGACCTCAAAAGCCAACCTGTATCTGAGCAAGAATGGTGCCTTCAACGCTCCTGGCAAAGGGCCAGTCAGCCAGTTCGAGAAGGTCTCCTTATCCAGGAAAAGCCTGGCAGTCTGCTCGATCTAGTGGAACAAAGACCGGCTTTGCAAGCAGAGGTCTAGGTGTGGGATGTTGAGCCTCATTTCACCTCTCTGGGACTCAGTTTCTCCATCTATAAAATGGATTTGATAAAGTCTGAGGTCTTTTCCAGTTCTGAATCAATGGATTTTATAGTTGGGGTCAATTTTAATGGGATGTTTTTCTTGTATCAAGATTAAATTTTCTCTTGCTCCTAATTCTATTTTCTGGGGTCAAGCAAAACTAGTCTAGTAATAATAAATAAATAAGAGCTAGCATTTATATAGCACTTTAAGGTTTGCAGAGCTCTTTAAATAGGTTATCTCATTAGATCATCAGAACTATCCTGAGAGATGCTATTCTTATCTTCATTTTGCAGTTGGGGAAACTGAGGCAGAAGCAAATGCCTTATTGAGGATCACATAGCTAGTAAGTTTATTTATTTATTTATTTTGCTGAGGCAATTGGAGTTAAGTGACTTGCCCAAGGTCACACAGCTAGGAAATGTTAAGTGTCTGAGACCACATTTGAACTCAGGTCCTTCTGACTTCAGGGCTGGTGCTCTATCCACTGTGCCACCTAGCTGCTCCGATAGTAAGTTTTTTGAAGCTAAATTTGAACTTGGTCTTCCTTCCTGATTTTAAATCCAACATGCAATCCACCACTATCTAGTTGTCTATTTGATAACCTTTTAAATAATTGATATCTATAGTCATCCCAAGTCTCTCTTTTCCAGGTCCTGCTTGTTGACTTGAATGGACATATTGTTAGAGGAAATGAGTCATATTAATTAAAATCAGAAGATAAAAGGAAGAGGTAACTAATGAAGGGCTAGCTCATGGATCCTCAAGTTGGAAGACAAATAAAGGAGTTCAGAGATAGCTTAATTATGCTTTCAGAAACAATAAGAAATATCATTTCATGGAAGACTTGATCATTTTGTATTTCATTGCTCATGATAAATGTGTGGGAAAGCCACAAAAAATTCTTCCCTTATATACCAACATCTTTTAAGTTAAAAATGGCCTCGTGCACTGAGAAATCATTGGAAGAGTTTTCACTAAAGACTAATTTGTCATTGAGAAAGGGGAAATACCATGCTAATCCCAGTTTCCAAAGAGTTCTTGTAATTTAGAAAGTCATTGTGGACCACATTTCTATTCAAGAAGGAAGCCAATTTTCTTTGTCTTTGTTCTTTCTTTTGATTGTGGATTGAGAAAGGCTCTAGAAGGCCAAGCAAGCAGAAATATTTGGTAAACTTTGTAAAATGTTTCTTATTTTGCTGGCTTACTTGGGAACTTGGGAATGTTCCTTATTCTGTGAATCTGCAGAACTTTGTATCTGGAGATAAATATGATTTTCATTCGAATTTGTGGGATTGTATATAATAATGTTCCATTGGCTGTTTTGAGATTTTTCTGTGTAGTACTGGGGAAGTCAGTGAAAGGATATTGCTTATGCTTTCTCACGGGCTGCAGAGAATGTTCTTAATTTGGGGCAAGACTATGTATGTCTATTTTTCAGGAATGGAAAATTTCAAACAGGAAGAAATATGTAACTCAGGCTTATCCGGGCATTCCCAGTTTGCTTAACATGGGGCCTGCTGCATCCCTACCACATGGGTTGGGACATACAAACTTACTTCCCCATACATGAGAAGCTTAACTCCCCAGAGACTGATGTAGAGTAGAGGGGAGGAGGATTATGCATAATTGTAAATATGCCTTTTGAAGTAAATATGTAAAAGCTAATCTATTTGTGGCTAATAAAATTGGGGTACAAAGAAACACGTCCTCTACAATTGAGGGAACATTATTTATGGGTCCTAAAACCAGTGAGAGTCTAGAAGCCTCTCAATTCCTTTAGGGGTACCTAAGATTTTTTGGGGGAAAGATGAAATGGTAAAAATCTGATATACCTGACTTGAGACAATGAAGGCCAAAGCGGTCTGTGTTATGGGAAACAGAGAATTGCTATTGAGAAATTACTGGTGTTTTAGTTGATTCTGAATCTAGGATGAAATACAAAATCCTTAGCCTAGTATTTAAAGTCCTCTCTGAACTGGGTCCAATTTACTTAACTACCCAATATTCTTTCTTCTTCTTCTTCTTCTTCTTCTTCTTCTTCTTCTTCTTCTTCTT
>JAJPUD010003003.1:122689-146225 GCA_023553655.1 Myrmecobius fasciatus
AGAGAGAGAGAGAGAGAGAGAGAGAGAGAGAGAGAGAGAGAGAGAGAAAAGAGAGAGAGAGAGAGGGAGAGAGGGAGAGAGGGGGGAGAGAGAGGGGGGAGAGAGATAGAGGGGAGAGAGAGGGGGAGAAGGAAAGAGGGGGAGAGAGAAGAGGAGAGAGAGAGAGAGGGAGGGAGAGAGAGAGAGGGGAGAGAGGAGGAGAGAGAGAGAGGGGGAGAGAGAGAGAGAGGGAGAGAGGGAGAGAAATAGGGGGAGAGAGAGAAGGGGAGAGAGAGGGAGAGGGAGAGAGGGAGAGGGGGGGAGAGAGGGGAGAGAGAGAGAAAATGGAGAGAGGGAGGAAGGGAGAAATGGAGAGAGATGAGATACGTGATAGAGATGAATAAATAAATGAATAAAGTAGAAATGGATGGGTAGATAGAAATAAATGATCTATCTATGATTAGAGAAAGATGAATTGATAGGTAGATAGCTAATAAGATAGATATGAATAGATAGAAATGGTCAGCTAGGTATGTAGATTAGAATGATCAATATGAATAGATAGGTAAAATGGATATGTAGATGGATGAATAGACATAGATGATTGAGATGGATAGATAGGATAAATAAATAGAAATGGGTGATAACAATAGAGATAAATAGTTAGAGATGGGTAAAGAGATGTTAGTGATGAATAGATATGGATAAATATGGGTAATTTAGATAGATGTAGATAGATACACAGATAAAGGGAGTATGTCCTATGTGCTGGGCATTGTGCTAAGTGCTAGAGACACAAATACAAGCAAAAAAAAAAGCTCCTCAAGGAGCTTAGAGTCAAATGGGGAAGATGACACATAACAGGGAATTTGCCCCACACTCAACTTGTTACCCCAGAATCCCATCTCCAAAGTTACAAGAGTCCTCAGAGGCCATCTAGTCCCATTCCCTGATTTTAAAGCTGAGCTCATGGAGATGTCCCAAAGCCCCAAGGACAAAGTCTTCCAGAGGTGGGAACTGAGCTGCATTGCCTGGTTCTAGAGCCAGTGTTTTACTGCCATGGTACCAGGCTGCCTTCTCAGGCTCACAGATTTCCAGTTACAGCTTCTGGTGATGGATTAAGTTGGTTGTGAGTTTTACTTGCTCAGAACAGTAAATGCAATACATGTTAAATATAGTCTCTGATGCTTCCTTCTTCAAATCCTTGAGCAGCTTTGAAGCTATTTCTGAGAAAGCTCCTTTCTGTTTTCAAGTGGAATAGATAGCTATCCTTTGGGCCATGTAAGCATCCCCATTTTCACAGCAGAGTGGAGACAGTGGCTGCACTCAGGCTTATAGATTCTACTTTATTCAAGGCCCCAGAAGAGAGGATACTTCAGGCACTGAAAGCCTCCAGGCCATACAATGTCTCCCATGAAGCACTTGCCAAAAGCTCACTTGAGATATGCTTTCTTCAGAGGGATGTACTCTAATGGAATCCCAAATCTGTCTTCCTTTAGGTTGTCTAGTCTAAGCTCCATCACTGCCTAGTTAGATCATCAGATATTTATGGACTTGGATCACATTATTTTAGCTCCCTGTCGAAGAAATCCCTTCCCGAGGTAAAGATTTAAAGTTATACTCTCAGCTTTTACAAAGGGTCGATATGAAAAACCATCCATTTGAAGAATGTTTCTGTCTCTTTTCCAGAACTACAATTGAAGGGAGGAAGAAGTAGCATGGTCCGGTGGAAGGAGCTTTGAATATAAAACTGGAAGACGTGGGGTCAGTTCCCATTTCTGTCAATACTCGGTAGCCTCAAAAGAGTCCCTTCATATCCCTGGGTCTCAGTTTCCTCATTTGTCAAATGAGGGCAGGTTAGAATGGATGGGCTTTAAGTATTCTTCTGGCTCTAGAAATATGATCCTCCCTGTTTCTGATGTCATAAATAGCTACGTTATAAGTTATCATAAAAACTGACATTTATACAGTCCTTCTATAAGGTCTGCCGAGTACTTTGTACACATTATCTCCCTCAAGCTCACAAAAACCCTGCTGCAATTATCATTATCCTTCTTTGACAGATGAGGAAAGGGAAGCCGAGATTCTCCCAGGATTACACAGCTAAGTGCTGGGAGTGACAATCCAGATGAAGTCTCCTAACTTCAAGGCCGGCACCTTCTCCTCCATGCTAATGGATGCTCCAAGGCAGGGAGCAAGGAAAACATCAGGACTAAAGAAAGCAGTACAAGTGGTCAGCAAACCCACAAAGGGGTGATATTAATGAATCGATCAACAAGCATTTATTAAGTGCTGCCATGTGCCACATGTGAACCTGGGATTTAAAGAAAGGGAAAACATCCTCTGCCCCCAGGGATTTCCATTCTAACACCCTAATATAATAAGGTATGAAGATACCTACAGAGTAGATGGAAGGAAATTTGGGAACAAGGCTTTGATCGCTTTTGTGTCATGGACACCTTTGGCAGTTTAATGAAGCCCGTGGACTTCTCAGAATAATACTTTAAATGCATAAAATACAATAAAAACTCATACTGAAAAAACAATGTTCAAAATAGTTTTAAAAGCGAGTTAGCAGACCCTGGATTAAGAGCCCCTGTTTTAGACGGAAACCATATGTGATGTGTGGGGAACAAGGCCACTTGTACAAGAAGGCACAGCTGAGCCTTCCCCCGGGACGTCCCCCCTAAGAGTCTGCCATGAGTGGGAGTCGAGACTATTGTACTGCACCTGTCCCTCCACCCCAGCCCACCCCAGCCCAGTTGTCCTTGGCTGATTGGCAGTGAGCACAGCTGCTGGACAAATGTGTACAAGAAGTGACTCAGACCAAAATCCCTTTGGGGCTCCAGATTATCTCCTTCAAGTTAAGCTTTCCTGTTGTTGAGGGAATGACAAGAAATGGAGCCGTGCATTATCTGTGCTGAACTATAAATGATCCAACCCAAAGTCAAAGCCGGCAGCTGGCCAGACCTAAAGCTGGCCCATGGCCCGGAGAGCATTCCCTGAGAGCTGTGAGCCCTTGGCCAAGGGACAGCTGTGGAGCTGGTACAAGCCAGATTCCAGGAGTCCAAGATGGCAGGAGATATCTGCAGGAAGTGCGAGGGACCTGGGCTCATGGTATGAGAGAATTGAGTCATATTGCTTAACAAGAGCTCGCAAGGTCAAGAAAAACTCTGGAGCCATGTCTCTGGGAAGGAAGAAGAAGTGCATCAGTAGTATCCTAATGGTGACAGACCACTTTACCTGCTTGCTATTGGCCTCCTTAGACAGGAACTATGAAGGCTTCTAAAGTAGCCAGGGTAGGAATAAAGAATAGAATTATTTTTCAGTTTATTTCTCTGCCAGTATAGCAGCCATCATGGTAAAGTGAGCCAGGTACTGGATTCGGAGTCAAGAAAACTTACTTTCAGATCCTGCCTCCAGAGGTTACTAGCACTGTGACCTTAGCTAGAACCCACCTAGTACCTCAGTTTCCTGAAGTCAGCAAGGATTTATTCAGTGCCATGCACTGTGCTAATTGCTGCCCCTTCTTTTAAGAAACTCATTCTACTGGAAGAGATAACATGCAAACAACTATGTATGAACAGGGGATATATAGATAGATATAGAAAGGCAGAAATGTCATATATCTATATATGTGATATATATTTCACCTATATATCAGATATATGTATATATATATAATGGGAGAAAATTGACAGAGAGAAGGGGCTGACATTCAAGGACATTGGGAAAGGCTTTCTTTAGAAAATGGAATTTTAAATGGGTCCTAAAAGATGCTAGGAAATGGAATGTTTTGTGTGAAGACCAGGGCTTAGTATAATGCATGATACATAGCAGGTGCTTAATAAATGTTTATTGATTGATTGATTGACCTAGAAAGGAGGCTGATGTCACTGGATTGTGAAGTATATGTAGGGAGTAAAGTATAAGAAGCCTGAAAAGGTAAGAAGGAGCCATGTAGGTCTTCATAAGTCAAACAGGATTTTATTTTGATTCTGGAGTAATAGGGAACCACTGAGATTTACTGAATGAATTGGGGAGGGAATGCCATGATCAGAATGAATCGGTTATGCTCAATAGCCTTGAAGGTCCCTTCCAATTCTAAATCCTGTAGTCAAGGGTCTTTTTAGAGGGGAACCCACTCATAATAACATTTAATGCATCTATGTATCAAGAAATCTAGAACCGTAGCTGTTGGCAGTGCCACAGATAGGGCAGAGGATCTGGAGTTAGAATGACCTAAGATCAAATCTTAGATACTTGCCAGCTACATGACTCTGAGCAATTCACTTAACTTCTGCCTGCCTCAGTTTCCTGGGGGTAATAAGAGCACCTACCTTGCAGGGTCGTTGTGAGAATCACTTTATTAAGCGCTGTTCCTAACACAGAGTAAATGCTATATGAATGTTAGCTGTTATTTTATATTTTGCCATTATCAAGGAGGCAGGACTGATTCAATCAATAATCTGTAAATATTTATTCAGCACCTACTATGTGTCAGACACTGTGCTAAGTGTTGGGAATGCAAAGAGAGGCAAAGGATAATTTTATCCCATCTTGCTAAACCTGCTGGTAACATTGAAAGCTGAGCTCCAAATCAGCAAGTCGTTTCTGTGGAGTATACGTAGAACAGACCGAGAGGACCACAACCTTTGCTCCATATGTGCTGATTTGGGGCAAAAGCCATGTGTCCCTGCTGGTTTGCTCTTTGGGATCTGGGAAGACAGCAATATTGCAGGGGATTCCCAGCAAATGCATCACTTGGCTGGGAGATTTGTTCCAGGTTGCCTACTACACAGTGTTGGATTAGTGTAGGGTTACTCCATAAGATGAAGGATCAGATGAGCTGCCAGTCTCAAAAACAGCCTAGAGAATGGCAGGGACCCTGCACATCAACTAATCTCAACAATCATTTATTAAGCACTGACTACATACAAGGCAATATGCTTAGCCCTTTAGAGACTAAGATAAAAAACACGAAATTATCCCTGCCATTAATGCAACATAGATACCCAGACGCTAAAATTCTCAAATGGATCTGAGGCCTCAGTAATAGTCGGAAAAACTGGAGGATGAGGGACATTGCCAACAACATGGGATGGGGCAGAGGAGACGAGAGAGAGAAAAATTGCTCAATTCTTAATTTTTTTCTCTTTTCCCTGCCAAGGATGAGAAAGGGCAGAATAACAGCTGATAATAGGGAGCTGAGTTCAAGTAATGTGTTGGTAAGGAAGCACATCGCTTCCCTTAATAAATTTGAGTCACTGGGGCAAGATGAATGTCACCCTTCTGTAAATGGAGGGGGCCCAAGGTTGCAGAACATATGGCACCCACTCAGTCTGCCTTCTCTGGTGAAGAGTCTCAGTCCTTTCTCCTTCAAGATCTGGTCTTGGCTTCTCGTCCAATCTCAGTCCTCGGCTCAAGCATCTTAGCCGCCTTTGTGGTAATTAATCAGCAATGGCATTTGTACCCCTCTCTTCCCCTGCCCCCTCCCAGTCACATTCTCATGTACTTATGAACAAATTCTGGCAAGCTGCCGGCTTTTCCTTCGAGGAAGAGTGCTAACTAAGCCGAGGTAACCTGACTCCATCTACAAGGGCCTCATCCAGCAAATATTGTGAACTGGAATTGTATGGTTGCTATTCCCACATCCCTGGATGAAAATAATGGTATCCGAGAGGCAGGACCCTTGGCTGAATGACGGAGAGTCAGAAATGATGGGCTCAGCTCCAGGCATTTTCCTGGCTATTGGGGACCATCTCCTTGCTATATCCGGGCAGTTTCTCCGATGGTTTTGCTGCAGCCTCAGTCTCCATCCCCAGCTCCTGCTCTGTGGAGTGTCCAGGACCATCACAACAGAAGAAGGACAAAGGGAGGCTGGTAGGTGGAGATGAGAAGGGAGAGAGGGCTTCATATCTGAGGGACAACCAGAGAATGTCTAAAGCTGAGAGATGGAAAGTCTTGTTCATGGAACAACAAGGAGTCCAGTGTCACTAGTTTGAAGAATAAATTCAGGCATAAGATATGAGAAGATTGGAAAGGTAGGCAGAATGTCAAATAGAGAATTTTGTATTTGATCCCAGAGTAATAGGGAGCCACTGTTGGTTATTGAGCAGGGGGTGACATGGTAGGACCTATACTTCAGGAAAATCACTTTGGGAGCTGATTGTAGCATGTTTTGAAATAGGGAATGACGAGGCAGGCAGACCCTTGTCTCAAGATGCTTATCTCATGATGATGTCTTTTTTCTGTCCCTTTCAGGAAACAAAATGGATGTCACTTATACACACACACACACACACACACACACACACACACACACACATATATATATATTAGAGGCAGGACTTCTTGACTCCCAGCTGGACCCTTTATCAGTGGATGGAGGCCACATTGCCTCTACATGACTATATTGTTGTTACCCTACCCACCTTTAATTTTTTGTAGTTCCCTTTTTTTACTTGCTTATTACTCATACTTAATACATTTATGGATAGACATCTGGGGTCACAGGTATTATTTCTGTCCTATTTCTTGGATTTTCTCTTTTACAAATTTCTGGTGGTCTCTACTGCTTTTCTCCAACATTATTGTTATTTTTATGGTGTCTGTCTTGGTGAGTATCCATACATAGGCTGTTTCTCCATCTCTCTTCTTTATGATTTCAATTGGATTTGCAAAACTCCAGGGAAATATATTCTCTCCAGCCCTCTTAGGCAAACTCCAGCCTGGGCCAGGAGGCCCATCATTTTTTTTTAATTTTAAACCATGCTCCAGAAATTCAATCCTGTTCCCGGCAACAGTCTCTAAGCAGCTGTTCACTAAGTTGCCCATCTTTTCTGAATCCCTTGCCTTTAACCGTGGCATGATTAAAACATCATGTGTCCAGTTTCCTGCCCAAAAATGTATAAGCTTCTGCAATCAACCAACAGACATCGATTAAGCATTTACTATGTGCCAGGCACTGTGCTAAGGACCGGGGATGCAAAAACAGAGACAAAATAAGCCCCATCCCTCAGAGAGCTTAAATGAGAACTAACATCAGCTAGCATGTATAGGTCACTTAGAGAGATTTGCAAAATGCTTTATATTACTGACCTCATTTGATCCTCACAACAATCCTTTGAGGGAGGTATTAATATTAGCTCCATTTTACAGATGAGAATGCTGAGACTCAGAGAGACTAAGTCTCACCTAGGGGGAGACTGACACACAAAATGCATATTCAGCTGAAATAGCTGTTTAGTTAACAATGTTCCTGGCAGGATCCTTTGTGCCCATGTGAATCATCAGAAGTGGGCAGTAGCCAGCCACTTTGACCAGCCTGTTATACCCATCCTGGGGATAGTGGACCACTGGGCAGGGCATCTAACTCTTTGGACTTTTTCTGCACCTTGAACCTGACCATGACAAAATTGTCCAAACCACCTACTCTTTAAAGAGTGTTCTCTAGTTCTTTTTGCCTTCCAGGCTGGCTGGCAATGAGAGCTGCAGGGCTTTGGGCTCCCAGCCTCCAATCTCTCCTCAGCTGTCAAAGTGACCTTCCTGAAACTCAGCTCTGACCTTGTCACTCACCTACACTGAAATGTTTGGAGGTGTTGGGGAGCTGATTGAAATATGACATAGGATTCACAAAACCTCCAGCTTGGCTTTTAAAGCTTTTCATGACCTGGACATAGTACATTTCTGGTCCCCTTACACGTTACTAGTCCCTCCCATCCATCCCAGCTCCCCTACATCATGTACTCTGGGATCCAGCTATGCTGATCTCCTAGTCATTCCACAAACTGAGAATCTATCTACAGACTCCACGTATTTCTTCCTCCTTCTTACCTCCCTCTCGCCTCTTTCTTTCTTTCCTCCTTCCATTTTCTTCCTTTCTTCCTTCCCTTTTTTCCTTCCTTCCATCCCTCCTTCCCTTCTTCCTTTCTTCCTTCCTTCCTTTCCTTCTTCCCTCTCTTCCTTTCTTTCTTCCCTCCTTCCCTTTTCTTCCTTCCTTCCCTCCTTTTTTCCTTTCTTCCTGCCCTTCTTCCTTCCTTGTCTCTCTGTCTCTGTATCTCTCTCATACAGCTAGTAAAAGTATTTGAGGTTGAATTTGAACTGACTCCAGGGACAGTCTCTATCTATGGCACCATCTAGCTGCCTTGATTCCACACATTTTCAGTGTTTCTCCTCCCATCTGGAATTTTTTCCCTCCCTCCCTCCTCACCTCTGCATCCTTAAAGTTCTAGCTCAAATTCAACCTTTTTCGAGAAGTCTTTTCCAATCCTCCTTAACGCTGATGCCTTCCTTCTGTTGATTATCCCCAACTGAATCAGCACAGGTTTTATTCATGAATAATTGTTTAAATGGTGTAATGAGCTCCCTGGGAACAAAGACTTGTCTTCTGCTTTTTTTGTATTCCCAGCTTTAGCATAAGGACCCTCCTTGGGGATTTTCTTGGCAAAAATACTGGAGTGATTCTTCATGAGCTCATTTTAACAGATAAGGAAACTGAGGCAAACAGGGATAAGTGATTTGCCCACGATCACATAGGTAACACATTCTGAGGTTGAATTTGAATTCAGGTCCTCCTGATTCCATTCTATTCATTGTGCCACTTAGCTGGCAGCCTGGCACCTAGGAAGTAACTAATCAATGTTTATTGACCAACAAAATTTGTTATTCTTTCTAGTAACTTCCCTGGAGACCTGGAGTATCAAATTACTTATGTAGATTTTCACCTTCAGAGCCGTTACTCTCTTCCTTTTATTAGTATCTTTTTTTTTTTTTTTGCTTTTTTTTTTCTGAGGCAATTGGGGTTAAGTGACTTGCCCAGGGTCACACAGCTAGGGAATGTTAAGTGTCTGAGACCAGATTTGAACTCAGGTCCTCCTGACTTCAGGTCTGGTGCTCTATCCATTGTGCCACCTAGCTGCCACTCTCATTAGTATCTTGACAATTATAAATCATTGCTTTTCCTTGTCTTTCTAATGTCTCACCTTGCTTTACCAACCACATCTCCTTCCTCAGGTCCTTTTCCTCCTTAAATGCCCTTTGGATGCATTCGACATCTCTGTGACTTCCCACCAAAATCCCACTCCCAGGTGATCACTCCCTGATTTGTGTGGTCTTCTCTTTCAGAATGTAAGCTCGTGAGGGCAGGGGCTGTTTTGCTTTCTGTGTTTGTATCCCTGGCCCTTAGTGCATTGCCTAGAACATAATATGTTCTTTTATTCTTTCATAGCATCACCTCTGAGAGTATTCTCAATCTCTAATCGCGCTGTCAGGTTCCGTTTCCAGAGCACAATGGCCTCCTCCCCACCCTAGGATTCTAGGGGGCAACTCTGAGGTATTGTGCTTCTAATACTAAAACTCATAAGCCCCCATCTTGTGGGATTTCCCCAATTTTGATCAATCTGTTAACACCAATTAACCAGAAAGCAGTTACTGAGGAGGTACTCTATGACAAAATGTAAAAACATTGCCCTAATGGAGAGAAGCACCCTGCTCTCTGGGGAGAGAAGACTCAAGCTTAAAGTAGTTGGTACATAATATCCCCTTTTCCCCCATCAGATTTACACGAGCTTTGTGGATAGAGTGGGTTCAAACATGAAGAACTAAGGTAGAGATGCACCCACATAGGGTCAAGGCTCCATGACTCCTATCCCCAGGACTCTTTGTCTCCCTTCTAGAAGTAAAATTCCCTCAATATATTTTACAAATGAGGAAACTGAGGCAGATAGAAATTAAGTGGCTTGCTCAGGCTTATACGGCTAGTGTCAGAGGGTGGATTTGAACTCAGGTTCCTGATTCCAGATCTGTCCTCCATTGTACTACCCAGTGGTCACTACTTATAGTGTCCCAGGACGCTATAAGCTCTAAATCCAGAGTTTTTCCATCAAAATTAGTTTCTAGAAGATACTAGTGAAGGTCACTAAATTGCATGTTCCATAGAAGTTCAGATCCTTTTTATATCATGGAATATATTTTCCAGTTAGGAACTCTTTTGACTTCAAATGAAATGCTTACATGAGGTACTGATTTAGGAGCAGAGGAGGCAGTCCATGCACCTCCACATTCAAAAATTGAAAGTGGAATTTCTAGAAGGGATTCAACAAGGTGCCCTTGATGGCAGGATTAGGATTAAAAAGATTACTTACTATCTGCCTGACTCTGATCAAGTCATTTGACTTTCCTGGGTGTTAGGAACATGCTACATGAGGATTCTTGGAAAAATGGTGGAGTCGGTTGGTAAATTTCACGCTTTCCAGATTTCCCCCCCCCAAATAGAACAACTGAAGAAAAACTAAAAACAAAATAAAAAATAAAAACCACTCAACAAAAGCAAGAAGATTATGAAAAAAAGTTAACCAACTAGAAAAGGAGATACAGAATCTCAAAGATGAAAATAATTCTTTGAAAATTAGAATGGGGAAACCAATGAAGCTATGAGAGACCAAGCAATTACAAAACAGAATATAAAGAATGAAAAATAGGGGCAGCTAGGTAGTGCAGTGGATAGAGCACCAGCCCTGAAGTCAGGAGGACCTGAGTTCAAATCTGGTCTCAGACACTTAACAGGGCCTAGCTGCATGACCTTGGGCAAGTCACTCAATTGCCTCAGTAAAAAAGCAAAAAAAAAAAAAAAAAAAAAAAAAAAAAAAAAAAAAAAAAAAAAAAGAATGAAAAAATAGAACAGAATGTGAAACATAAGAAAAACAACATATCTGGAGAACAGATCAAGAAGAGAAAATATAAGAATAAATGGACTGTCTGAAAGTTGTGACCAAAAAGAAAAAAAAAAGAATCAACACAATAAAATAAGAAATATCCTGGAGTGGTAGAACATGAGGGGAAAGTAGAAATAGAAAAAAATCCACTTATCACTACCTCAAAAACATCCTCTGTGGAAAACACATAGGAATATTATTGACAAATGTCAAAATCCCCAGATCAAAGAGAAAAGTTTGTAAGAAACAAGAAAAAAATTCAAATATGCTGGAGTTACAATTAGAATTGTGTAGGACTTATCAGCAGCCACAATAAAAGACTGCACGTCCTGGAATCATATCTACCAGCTATCAAAAGAACTGCATCCAAAAAAATCGCATCCAATAAAATTATATACAATACTGAATGAGAAAAAAAAATGGACATTAAACAAACTTGCAGCTTTTCAGGACTTTCTATCAACCAACCAAACCTGAACTTAATAGAAAACTTAGGATATAAGAGCCAATATCAAAGATCACTCTCAAGGAGCTCAAGATGGACAGATTGTTTATGCTTTTTTAATATGGGAAATGTATACCATATAATTAAGATTGATATTAACAGTAGGATAGCTCAAAAGAAAGACTGGGGCAGAGTTAAGGTAAAAATAGTAATTATACAAATGAAGCGCAGAGAAAGAATAGACACAGAGGCATTAGAGGAGGGAAGGAGGGCTTGTAGTTCTAAAAACTTACTCACATCAGGAATGGGTTAAGTAGGCAATACTACATATATATCTTGAAGAACATAGCACCCTCCAAAATCTATAAAGAAATAAGGGGGGAGGGATGAACAGATGGGGAAGCAAAAGGTGAGGGAAGATGACAAGGGAGGGATCCATGGGTTAAGTAATACAAGACTAGTTAAGGAGCAGAATTAAAGCAAAGAGTCAGCAGGAATAGGAAAGATATGTGTGTGTGTATGGAGGGTTGTATATATCTACATAAATATACATAAATATATTTTTTCTTAACTATATCTTGCTTGGAAGTGATGGGAGGATGAAAGGGGAAAAAGAATAGAGTAAAAAAATTGCACAACAGAGAATGAAAGAACAATTTACAGGGAAATAAAGAAAAGATGGACACTCATAAACATAATTTCTTCTACTAATAAATATATATATATATATGAAAGTCCAAGCAATTATAAAACAGAATATAAAGAATGAAAAATAGAACAGAATGTGACACACCTTATAAGAAAAACAACAGATCTGGAGAACAAATCAAGGAGAGAAAATATAAGAATAAATGGAAACATTGGTTTCCCCATATATATACTTTCTTGAACTGGATTTTCTTGTTATAGATTTTGAATCCTCCCTGATGTTCTGCTGGGCACATGGCAATGTTCTTTTTTGTTTTATTTCTTTTCTGTTTTTTCTTTTCTTATTCTGTTTTTTAAATAAAAATATATTTTTTAAAAGAATATGCTACAAAGATAAGAAGGACTCAAGAGTATATGAAGGAAATTGGTTTATTTACAATCTTTGCAAGAACTGAACAATCCACCCAGGCGTAGTCCCTGGACAGATCTACACTATAAGGGCAGGTCAGTAAGACCTGAGAATGAGCCTTTTATTTCCTATCCGGAAGCACAAGGTCCCTCCCTCATAGCCCCAAGCGGCTGGGGATGATGAAATTAATAGGCTTCTGGGTCCTCCCATTACATGTTCCTCTTTGACATGTTCTTTCTCCCTCATCAAACAACTTACATTCAAAAATGGTGGAAAACTCCTCCGTTGGGGAGAAATCAATATTAATTAACTCATTAAGCACTGGCACTCAGTGCTTGCAGATACCTTTCGCCCACTTCTTGTTTTTGGATGATTTTTATCAGTTTATCAGTTCAGCATAATGTATAATTAACTCTGTCCCTCTATGGAAATACAACTCTATAGGCTGCTGACACTGGGTCTGAGTTTTCTCCTCCGTAAAAAGAAGGGAATGGACTACATGACTTTTAAGATTTCTTTCAGTTCTAAATCTATGAGTAGTCTTATGAAGGGGAAGGGGTGGAAGAGATGGGGGGACAGAAGAGAAGAGTAGACAATAGCTGCTTACACACTATTCTAAACTAGTTGTATTTGCATTTCAATAGTCTTAAGATTGAGATCACCTATGTTTCTCAGACTATCACAGTAAAGAACATTTTATTATTGGAAATGTCTTTTTTTGATAGTCAGTTTCTCAATTCATTATTCCAATTTCAGCAAATTTGCATCTCCCCATAACCGCAGAGAGATATTTTTAAAGCTTTAATTCATTTTGCAACACTAAGTAGTTACCCCTGAATTGTATGTGTCAGATACCTATTTAACATTTTTTAAAAAAAATTATGAAACAGTTCTGAGTTGTCAGGAAAAGGAAATCTTTTTAAAATGTAGATTATTACATTGCAGACTGTTCTCCATTTGAATTCGTTTTCTATCAGCCAGTAATGTCAGAAAATTGTTTCTATAAAACGAAATATTCAGAAAGCCATTTTGCACTTTTACATGAGAAATGTTTTCTTCTAGTATGACTCAAATCTAAAAAACATTAACCACCAACTTCTTCTGTTTGTTAAATTGTTTTTATTTCAAATGCTCTCTACTCTCATTATTTTCTCCAAAAGGAAACTAAATGAACCTTGCAGATACTCAACTACTCTCCTAAAGCAAAATACATGTACACATGAAGACACATGGGAACACACACATAGGTACATACCAGCTCAAATATATACACATACACTCTCATCCACAATACATTAATGTGCACACACACACACACACACACACACACACACACACACACTCTGATAGTTTGGAGTCATGTTAGATAAAACAATGGACCAAAGTAGTTCTCCCAAAAGGTGAGAAATCCATTGAGGGGATCATTAATCTTTGAGGTCTCCATAATAGCATTAGGAATGGGCTCGACTAGTGCAAGTTTTAGTGAGTTTGTGAAAACTTGTGCTTTGAGCTGAACCTAGATGCAAGTTTCCATTAGACATATTGAGGGCTTATCCATTAAATGGAGAAGAGTGGATTGGACACTAGATCTGTAGTCAGGAGACCAAAATTCAGATCTTGCCTCATATACTTACTACTGTGTGACTATGGTTGATTCATTTAATCTGTCTGTGCCTCAGTTTCCTTATTTGTAAACTGAAAGGGTTGGGCTTGATGACATTTTGGGATCCTTTCCTTCTTTGGGGTCAAATTTTGTCTCTGACATGTTAGTTGTGTGACCATAAGAAAATAATAAATCCACAAGCATTGATTCAGTGCTTATAATATACCAAGCACTGGGCTAAGTAATCTAGTTTATTCCTATTCTATTCTACTCCTTGAGAATAGGGACTGTTTTCACTTTTTCTTTATATCCTTGGGGAAAATATTTTTTTCATTCTTCAGTTTTCATAAGGTCACAAATGAGGAGCTGGAAGGAACCTCAGAAGTCACCTAGTCCGATCTCATCATTTACAAATCAGGAAACTAAGATTCAGGCTACAGAAGTGATTTGCCCAACTTCACCCAGGAGTAAGCATCTGAGGATGGAGCTGCTGAGTGCACAGTCACCAAACTGTTCATTGCTGACTTTAAATTGTCTCCCATTGGGAGGCATAGAGGCTCAACAGGTCCAAAGGGCACAGAAATAGTGAGCCAGGATGGGTTTAAATGTGTGCTATCCAGGGGCAGCAGGTTTCTGGTTCCTTTGACTCAAAGGGACTTTTTTGTAAGAGATCCTAAGATGTGCATGAGGAGAAACAGAGAAAGTTCTTGTTCTTGCTCTTCTTGTTCTTGTTCTTGTTGTAGTTCTTTCTCTTCCTCCCTCTCCTCTGCTTTTTCTTCCTCCTGTTTCTTCTCCTTCCTCTTCTTATTCTTCTTTCTCCTCTTCTTTCTTTTCACCTCCTCCTCCTTTTCTTCTTCTCCAATGTCTGAGATCCAGTTGTGATAAATTCCAGACTATTAATAACGAATTCTTAAATCAGTTTAGGAGGTAAAGATTGAGGGAGGCTCATGGGAAATGGGAGTTCAACTCTGACTTGATCCAGACATTTTAGAAAACAACTTGGAATTAAGCACCCCAAAGTTACTAAATTATTCAGACCCTTTGACTCATCTCTATCGCTACTAAGTCTAGACTGCCCAAAAAATCAGAAGAAAAGGATCCATATGCACAAAAAATTATTAGTAGCAACAATTCTTCTAGAAGCCAAATATTGGAAACTAAAGGGGTATCCATCTACTGGGAAATAAATAAATATTGTGATAAATGAATGTAACAAAATATTATGATTTGAAATGACAAAATACTGTCAGAAGAATATAAGAAGAACTCAATAATCTGATTCAGAGTTGGGACCAACATTATCGAGAAAAACAATTTCACAATTCTTTACAACTCTAGTTAATGCAATGATAAACTGCATGTACAGAGGATTAAAGATGGATCCATGCCATCTACCTCCTGCCAGGGAAATAATGGACTTAATATCCAGAATTAGTCATACATTTTCAGACACAGTCAATGTGGGAATTTGTTTTGCTTAGATTCAGTATATCTGTTGTGAGGGTTTAGTTTTCTTTTTATTGTTTTCTTTTTTGTGATACAGCGAAAGAGAAAGAAATAATAAATGCTTGTGAAAATAGATAAGTAAATATTTTGGAATTTCACTTTAAAAAAAAGATTTGGAACTAATTGGGCTGAGAGTTTTGCATTTTTTTGTAATTTCTGAGTATATCATAGAACACACCAATTAGACCGACAATGAGCTCAGAGAAAGAGAATGATCAAGAAAATGAGTTTGAAAGGTAGTGTGGTGGTCCCCAAATATATCTTAGTGTTACATACATACTCTCTGCTCAAGACTAACCTCCTTACATCTAGACATATTGAATTCTTCCAACATAATATAAGCTCATTAGGGTTGTGTAATATATTTCATGTCTGTCGTGTATCTCTAGCTTTACACAATGCTTTGAAAATAATGTGCTTACAACAATATTATGCAATTATCAACACTGATGGACTTGGCTTTTTTTTTTCTTTTTAGCAATGAGGTGATTCAGACCAGTTCCAACAGTTTTGTGATGGAGAAAGCCATCTGCATCCAGAGAAAGGACAGTGGGAACTGAATGTGAATCACAATATAGCATTTTCACTTTTTTGTTGTTTTTGCTTACCTTTTTTTCTTTCTCTTTTTTTTCTTTTTTGATCTGATGTTTCTTGTGCAGCATGATAAATGTGGAAATATGCATAGAAGAATTGCATATGTTTAACATATTGGATTACTTGCTATTTAGGGGAGGAGATGTGGGAAAGGAGGAGGAAAAATTTGAAATACAAGGTTTTGCAAGAGTGAATTTTGATAGCATTTTCATTCTTTTTCTTGTTGTTTGCTTGCTTTATTTTGTTTCTCTTTTTTTCTAATATGATTTTATTTTTGTATGGCAAGATAATGTATGCATATGTTGGATTTAACATGTATTTCTACTATGTTTAACATATATTGGACTGCTTGCCATCTAGGGGAGGGAGTAGGGAAGGCAGGGAAAATTGGAACACAAGATTTTGCAAGGGCTAATGTTGAAGAATTGTCCGTGCATATGTTTTGAAAAATAAAAACTTTTAATAAAGAAAAAAAAGAGTGAATGTTGAAAACTATCTTTGCATGTATTTTGAAAATAAAAAGCTATTATTAAGAAAATAAGAATGTGTTTAATGATTATTGAAATTCGAGACTGATCACATGTAAATTATTTACCTTTATCTGAAAATTATTACTATGGATTTTTTCAATAATAAAATATTTTAAATAAAGTCAAGTGCTAAAAATTTATGAAGCAAAGAACAAGTTTTGTAAGAAAGTAATAAAAACTTCAGGATTTATTTTGGGGGGGATGGGATAGAATATCATAAGATAGAATTTTATAAATAGAAGGAATCTTTTAGTTTATCTGGTTATCTGGAGGTTAGCTAGATGGTACAAAGGATAGACTGCTAGACCTAGACTCAGGAAGAACTGAGTTCAATTTATCCTCACATACTTACTAGTTGTATGACCCTGGTTAAGTCAATTAATCTTCTATCTATAAAATGGAGATAACAATAGCATCTACTTCCCAAATTGCTGTGAGACTAAAATGAGATAATATTTATAAAATGTTTTATAAGTCTTAAAGTACCATATAAATGCTAGCTATGATAATAATAACAATAATCATTATTATTTTCTAATCAAACTCTCTACTGAGTTTAGGAAAACTTCATGGAATAATAAATATTTTAATGGGGCCTTGAAGGACATATAGGATATGAATGATTGAAATGAAATGGGGAAAGAATTTATTTTAAACAAGATCAATAATTTAGGCACCCAGGTAGGAACGAACATGGTATTTACATGGGATATCAAGGATCCTGGCCTAACTGGTGTATGTTGGGAGGTGCTAGGAGAAGAACTAGCCAGGAAAGTGAAATCAGAATATGGAGAGCCTTGAGAGCCAGAATGGGAAGGTTCAATTTTATCCATTAAGCAATGGGGAGTCATTGCAGAGATTTTATCAGAGGAGAGATATGTCATGGAAAAATGTGTAGTTACACAATATCTGCAACAGAAATTTCAAAACAAGCCAATCCAATCTAATCCAATAACCATATATATCTTTACTTCAGTGGGTAACCAGTTCACATAGAAGATTGACGGAAACTATTTGTTATGGTTGGCAAGAGAACAGAATAAGCATGCTGACGAGGGTGAAATGAGGAAGACTTATTTTGTTTCTCAGACACTACCTCAGCTCTCCTCTGGAGCCCAATAAGTACTCTGTGAAGTAGGCCCAGCAGTTTGCCAAGATCCAATGATTAAAGCAGAATTTTAGAAGCCTAAGACAAAAATATGAAAGTGGAAGTTTATAGGACATCTTGTGTCAGCATTCTTCTGAATTCCCAACCACTCCTAGAATGTACCTCTTCTTGTCCTCCTCTTTTGCTATCCCTTGATTATTCTTCTGGCTCCTTCCCTATTTCTCAATCACAGCAAACAAGGCAAAGAGTTCCAAAACAGCAAAATAAGGAGGAAGTTTTATTGTTGAATTTGTCTCTTTTGTTGCTGTTGTTCAGTTGTGTCCAACTCTTCGTAATTCATCAGGATCCCATTTAGAGTTTTCTTGGCAAAAGATATTGGAGTGGTTTGCCATTTCTTCCTCCAATTCATTTACATTTATAAGGAAACTGAGATAGAAAGAGTAAAATGACTTGCCCAGCTAGTAAGTGTTTGAGGTTGGATTTAAACTCAGGAAGGGAGTCTTCCTAGAACTGGATCCTATGTTCTATCCACTATGGCACCACCTACCTGTCCTTTGTCACCTTACTCCATTCTCAAATTATTCCTCCATGAACACTGAGTTTCCACAAAGAGCCTGTCCTGATGCTTCATCATGGTGCAGAGAATATTCTGGGTTCTTGAAGAACATACCAAAAAAATTCAAATTCATTAAATGAGTTGATTTTGGGGGGGTTTAACAATGTATTCTCAGTTTGTTAATCCTATTATTTTTTACTTTCAAAAAATATATTCTATCTTGCCTATATCAGGCAGGGATATCTTTGAGCTCCCTTCCTCCCTCTTCTTCTGGTTTCTTTCTGAATAATCTTTTTTTTTAATCTAAGGACTTCACCTGTGAAGAATATTCCTAAGAAATGTTAATTCATAAATGAGAGGTTGTGGATTTTAACCTAAGAAAGATTAATTTAATTCTTTCCCCTTCCCTCCTTTGGATTATTTTTGTTTGATACCCTTTTTGAAGGTCACCCATGAATGCCCTCTATTTGTTCCTCATTTGTCCTCAAACAAAATGAGATTAAAAAAAAAGAAGTAGCCTTGCCTATACCTAGACATGTATTGTCTTGCTGTTTCTCTGGGTCGTAGCTATTACATCATCCCTCAGGATTCTAGAAGAGGAATGGGTTTTTTCCTGCTATCAACTTGAGTTCTCACTGGCTATGTTCCCACTACTGTTAGGGGTCACTGATTAGTACCACTATTCCATTTAATAAAAGCAATTAGCTTTATGAAAATAAATTTACTACAACGATTTAGGAAAAACAAATGTCCAAGCATTTCCTCCTGATATCTTTGAAACTTGCTTTCCCCTACATTACATTGTGGGAGTAAGCTCAAAACTTGGCTTAGTTCCCATCTATTAGTATTAGTTTTGCCAGATTCATGTCTGGATGTGATCTGACTACTGGATGACTCCCTGTCTCTGCTTCTGCTGGCCTGGGTCAAGAAAGTCATTCTTTTCTCCTAAAAATATTGAGATGATGGGTTGGTTGCAGCAGTCAGCATGGATGGTTGGATGGGGTGCTGAAGCATCCTTTGGATCCCTGGACCTATAAGGACTCAGAATGCTCTGCTCCTCCTACTGAGAACAGAAACAAGCAAAATGGTCAAGGGTTTTTCTTGCGGTCACATTGTCCTGGGAAGGAGATGGTAGATACTACATTTGTAAAAATTAATGGATTGTACCTAGGATCCTGAATTTACTTTTTAAAATTTATTTTGATAACTGTATTTCAACATAATCAACTTCCTTTGTAATCCTATGTATCCTTTTGTATATTTAAAAACATTCTGAGAAAGGATCTCCTGCTGAAATAGGGTCCAGGACACAGAAAAAGTTTAAGAACTAAACCTCCAGAGACTAGATCATCTTTCCTTATCTCTGTTAAAGGATTAGTGATCTTGACCTTCTCAAGCTGTAATATGTATACTGATCTGTTTATATGTTTATAGTAAGATGGAAGCATCTTAAAGACAGGGACTACTTCTTTTTCTCTTTCCATTTTTTAAATAGTTTTTTATTTTCCAAATATATGCAAAGATTTATTTCAACATTCACCTATGCAAAACTGTGTTTTACATTTTTCTCCCTCTCTCCCCTTCCTCAAGACAGCAGCAATTTGATATAGGTAATTTTTTCTAAATAAATGTTTGTATTTGTCATGCTATGCAAGAAAAATCAAAAAGGGAAAAAACAGTAAACAAACAAATAAACAATAAAAGTTAAAATACAATGCTTTGATTCACATTCAGTTTCCATTCTTCTCTCTCTGGATGAGGATGGCACTTTCCATCACAACTCTATTAGAATTGCTTTAAATTATCTCACTGTTGAAAAGAGCCAAGTCCATTATAATTGATCATCATATAATCTTCTTACTGTGTACAATGTTTTCTTGGTTCTGTTTGCATCTGTTCATGTAAGTCTTTCCACGGTTTTCTGAAATCAGCCTGCTGATCACTTTTTATAGAATAGTAACATTTCATTACGTTCATATACCATAACTTAACTCAGCCATTTTCCAACTGTTTCAGTTTCCAGTTCCTTATCACTATAAAAAGGACTGCCACAAACATTTTTGTACATGTGGGTCCCTTTCCCTTTTTTATGATCTTTTTGAGATAGAGACCCAGTAGTGAGACTGCTGGATCAAAGGGTATGCACAGCTTTATAGCCCATTGGATATAGTTCCAGACTGTTTTCCAGAATGGTTGAATCAATTCACAACTCCACCAACAATGCATTTGTACAGGGATTGCTTTAAAAAAAGTCTTTGAGGGGGGCAGCTAGATGGCGCAGTGGTTAGAGCACCAGCCCTGAAGTCAGGAGGACCTGAGTTCAAATCTGGTCTCAGACACTTCCCAGCTGTGTGACCCTGGGCAAGTCACTTAACCCCAATTGCCTCAGCAAAAAGCAAAAAAAAAAAAAAAAAAGTCTTTGAGGAGTCTCCCACATCACAAATGGAGCAGAATGGTGACTATGGTGTTGGGAGAGGCAGAGGCCGGAGACGTAGAGATGATGACTGAATTTCACAACCACATCCTATGGCTGAAACAAAGACTCCTACACCAAAGTTTGACTTGTAGCATCAGATTTTCCTCCTTTGCCTGGTAGCTCATCGAGAACACAAGGGGAACCTGCGCTGGAAAGCAGAATGTCAGATGTTGTTAAGGAAATCTCCAAAGAAAAGGAGAACAAAGAAGTACCAGCCAGTTGCCCAACTTCAACTTCGGCAATACACAGCTACCAAGCTTGAGTGCAAGTTCTCCAAATACAGCTGAGATCCCTGTGTTAAGCACAACTCAGCAGGAGAAAAATCTCATAGATGTTTGCTCTGACCAGACAGCTCCACTTTTACCATCTTGCTCCCCTAATGCTGCAAAACCATCAAGGATAAATACCGCTTCATCTTCTAGTAATGTAAATGTGGCCACAGCTATTGTACAGGAGCCCAGGAAGTTAAGTTATGCTGAAGTTTACCAGAAGCCCCCCAAGGAGCCTCCTTCAGTTTCTGTGCAGCCACTAAGAGAGCTTCGTTCCAATGTTGTGTCCCCTGCCAAAAATGAAGAGAATGGTGTTCCTGAGAAGTCACATGAAAAGTCACATGAAAAACCAGAAGGAAGGATTATCCTGGCTTCCCTGGCAATGCTACTCCCAGAGGTGCAGCTGGAAAAATTAGGGAACAGAGACGTCAATTTGGCCACAGGTCTTCACCTCAGGGAGTGACTTGGCGTAATGGCAAAGAGCAGTATGTGCCATCCAGATCACCAAAGTAAAAAACAAAACAAACAAACAAACAATAACAAAAAAAAACTGTTCAAAACTCCTATCGCTCTCAGTTAAACTTGAACCATGGATTGATGAGCTTTGTTGGAGGGGAGGGGGTATAGCCAGGAAGGAGAGAGAGGATGGCCTGAACCATTGTGGATCTTTGGAGTTTGTGACAAGTGGAATCCCAGAATTCATCTCTAGAGTGATTTTAAAATGCTGGAGGATTCCAATCAGTATATATCTATATCTATATCTATATCTATATCTATATCTATATCTATACCTATGTCTATATCTATGTCTATATCTATATCTATATTTATACCTATATCTATCTATCTATCTATCTATCTATTTAAAAAAATCTTTGAATCTTCAATATTTAGCTCAGGTTCTACCTAATGCATGCTTATTGTATTGGATTTAACTGAATTGCTTTGGATCCAGAGTAGAAGGAAACTAGGTTTGGAGATCATCTAATATAATTCTTTCATTTTACAGATAAGAAAACTGAGGACCTAAGAAGTTAAATGGCTAGCCACATTTATACAGATATTAAGAAGCAAAGCTGGAATTCTTATGGGTTCGGAGCCATCGCCCTTTCCAGTTGCTCCATCACTGTGTAGTGGAAAGTACTGAAGAGGGCTAACTTCTCAACACTGAATTCTCTAAGTGTAAGGGCTTGAGAAGTATACTTTTAAATTTAATCTTTTAATCTGTATTATTAACATTTTTCTCATCGATTCCTTAAGTTTAGACAATACACAAAACAATAAATCAAATTTTGATTTGTAGCTTTTGCCAGTTTTGGGACTTTAAACAAATACTCAAACTAAAATTTTAATGATTGGCTCTCAGGAGGTTATAAGAGCTGCTTAATGGTAAGACTAATGATTCTATCAAGAGGAGATTATTTCATTTTCATTAGAACTTGTTTTTTTTATGTTGGTCACTACCTATATGATGACTGCTACAAATAGTAAGTTTTTGTTTTTTAAAGAGTAAGGAAAGGCACCAGAATTGGCATTTTTATGGTGTTGGGCCTCTCAGACTGCAATATCCTTTTCCAAAGTATATGAAATTGCTAATCAAACTTCTGTGCATATTGAAGATTGAGGTTCCCTTTCTTTTCAGAACAATCTCTCAGATTTTACATATTCAAGAAAACATTATGGTTCAGTAGATACAGCCTCAGACTCAGGAAGGGAAGCTAGGTGGTGTGGTGGATAGAGCCCTGAGTCTAAAATTAGGAAAATCTTGAGTTCAAGTTCAGCCTCGGACACTAGCTATGGGCAAGCCACTTAAGCCTGTTTGCCTCAGTTTTCTTATCTGTAAAATGATGGAAATGGTGAACCATTTCAGTATCTTTTCGAAGAAAATCTTAAATGTGGACACAAAGACTTGGGCATGAGTCAACAACAACAAGGTAACAAAAACCTAGGTCAAAGTACTTCCCCTGATATATTCTGACTCTCTAAGTAAGAGTACTTTCAACGCTCCCAGACAATTCTTGGACTATCCATGGAAGAATAGGTGTTGCTTCTCTGCCTTGATAGCAGTTTTCTTACTTGGAAGTTTTCTTATACTAATGAAATCACAGGACTAGTCTCTAAATTGGAGAGAA
Organism: Myrmecobius fasciatus; assembly: GCA_023553655.1. Lineage (NCBI taxonomy): Eukaryota > Metazoa > Chordata > Mammalia > Dasyuromorphia > Myrmecobiidae > Myrmecobius > Myrmecobius fasciatus. Next base: position 145,660 of record JAJPUD010003003.1, read on the forward strand.
TCTCAAAGAGCTATGTCTACTCTAATTAGGGAGTTCTAATCACAGCAACCTCCCCCCTACACACACACACACACACACACACACACACACACACTCACCCCTCACAGTCTTTCTACTACAATTTCATATCAAAAAAAATTTAATAGGGATCATCTTTCCATATTATCAAGAATTAAACTTAATCATCTTGAAAGAAATTAGTACACCTTGAATTTAAACATGTTTTTTCTTCCTTCCTTCTTTCCTTCCTTCCTTCCTTCCCTTCCTTCCTTCCTTCTTTCTTTCCTTCCTTCCTTCCTTCCCTTCCTTCCTTCCTTCCCTTCCTTCCTTCCTTCCCTTCCTTCCTTCCCTTCCTTCCTTCCCTTCCTTCCTTCCCTTCCTTCCTTCCTTCCTTCCTTCCTTCCTTCCTTCCTTCCTTCCTTCCTTCCTTCCTTCCTTCCCTTCCTTCCTTCCTTCCTTCCCTTCCTTCCTTCCTTCCCTTCCTTCCTTCCCTTCCTTCCTTCCCTTCCTTCCTTCCCTTCCTTCCTTCCCTTCTTTTCTTCCCTTCCTTCCTTCCTTCCTTCCTT
>JAJPUD010003003.1:146625-157380 GCA_023553655.1 Myrmecobius fasciatus
CTTTCTTTCTTTCTTTCTTTCTTTCTTTCTTTCTTTCTTTCTTTCTTTCTTTCTTTCTTTCTTTCTTTCCTCCCTTCTTCCCTTTCTTTCTATCTTTCTTTCAATAAGGAAATGATTTCAGAAAAACCTGAGAGACTTTTATGAACTGATGCAAAGTGAAATGAGCAGAACCTGGGAACATTGTATGTAGTAACAACAATAATATAGCAATGATTAATTGTGAATAATTTAGCTATTCTTAGCATTGCAATGATCCAAGACAGTTCCAAAGGATATATAATAAAAAAAAAAAAGAAAAAGCCGTCCACCTTTAGAGAGGGAACTAATAATGGACACTGAATGTAGATTGGAACTTTTTCTAAACTTTATTTTTACTGTTTTATTTGCTTATGTTTTCTTTTGCAATATGGCTAATATGGAAATATGCTTTCTATGTTTTCACATGTATAATAAATATCAAATTGCTTGTTGTGAAGGATAACCTCCTTCTACTCTTTTCAATGTGTTTTTATGTGCTGTCTCCCTCATTATATTGTGGGTTTCTTGAGATCAGGGACTATCTTATGCCTCTGGACCTTGGGGGTGGTATTCTTAGCACTTAGCATAGTAGGGGTAGAATGGAAGAAAAGAATTTGGAACTCAAAATTTTTTAAAATGTTAAAAAATATTTACATGCAATTGGGAACACAACAAAATAAAATTATTGTAAAATATTGAAAACAAACTCTGGCTTTGTCTGCTGGAAGAAGGAAGAAATATTCTCACTTAGGGAAATGAATGACCTATCCCTCCACCCCCAATTTGATTCCAAGAGGAAGCATGATGTCATCTGAACTATTAGCCAGAAAAGCTCTTTTCTAATGAGCACTTCTCAATTATTGGCAGGCAAACTACCTCTGGACTGCTGTATTTAGAAACAGGGATCAAATAGTTTCTGTCTCTCACTTTTATAAATGAAGGGAGAGGCTTACAAACCTTTGCTTCTTTGTGGACAAGTTTTGTGTGTGAGGAGCCTTTCTGAAGTTCCAACACATTCTCACAGGGTTTGGGGACATAAAAGCTTCTTTCTCTGCTAGGAGGACATGCACAGACGCGGAGTTTGGCGATATATCCGAGGCAGGAGGTTTCTGGAGAGTTGGGTCCAAAAGGAGCGAGGAGAATGACAGATACATAGCAACAACAGAGAGAGAACTATGATTCCCCAGGCTGTAGTACCATTCCAGGGAACCCACTTAGCCTGAAGTATTGTGAAGAACAACCTTGAGCCAAAATAGTACATGAATAGAGGAGTCCTGGGGCCATTGGGGAAGAAAGAAGGAATTCTTATTTCCCATCAGGCTGTCTTCCTGAACTTTGTCTTCTCCAGAAACTTCTCATTCTACAAAATAAAATCAACCTTGAAATGCTCATTTCATCAGATCATTTCCCAGTACGACACTTCATCGTGTTCCCAAACTGGATAACCTCCTTCTACTCTTTTCAATTTGTTTTTATGTGTTGTCTCCCTCATTATATTGTGAGTTTCTTGAGGTCAGGGACTGTCTTATGCCTTTGGATGGTGGAAGCGGTATCCTCAGCTCTTAGCATAGTGCACATAGTGCTTAATGATGTTTAATGTAGTATTGGTGCTTAATCAATGTTTATTGACCCTGAGTATTGATCGGAGCAGCATAAATGCCCAGGTGCTGTCCTTACCTTTGAGCTCCATGTCTGTACTCTTTTGGCAAACTGTGTAAGTGAAAGAAAAACTCAAAGTGGCTAATCTAGAGCTGAGACCCAGAGCACCAAGGCTGCTGCTGTGGACATTTAATTAAAATTCTGCTGGAGGAACTGGGTATGTACTGTTATTGTTGTGGTGTAAGTATGACAGCTGAAATCAAAACTCTCTCTGTTCCTCTGTGCTATGGACAAATAAGAAAGGTGAGAAGGAGACAGCCATTTTGGGAATGGGTCCCAGAATACTCCTATTTCATTTAATTTTTTATTGTTTATTTTGTCTTTTATTTCAAACAAATGTCCTTTTTTCCTTTTTTTAAGGAACGAATGTGTCATCTGGCAAAAGAAATCTGAGTGGGGACTCATGAGTTGTAGTTTTAAATGGATATTAATACAAAGCATAATTCAGATCTGGGGGTAGCTCTCAGAGTGATCCAGGCTCTGTAAACAGTATAAACAATATTTATTTATTTCTTCAATTTTTCATTTATTTATTCTAAGCAATAAATACATCTGGTTGGCCATGAGGTTATATGACTAAATAGACTAATAAAATCGGAACCTTGGAAGGGAACCTAAAAATCATTTAGTCTAACAGAAGATAAAATTGATCATTGTTGAAATGGTTGTGGGGAGACAAGCATATAAGCTATGAGCTGGTATGACTTCTGGAAAATCATTTGGAATCATATATTTTTTTCCCAAAAAGATATATAAAACCGCACTTTTTATAATAGCAAGAATCTGGAAAGGAAGTGGATACTCATCCATTGGGAAATGACTGAATAAATTGTGGAATATTCCCATAATGGAGTGCTATTGAGCAGTAAGAAATAACAAATAGGAAAAATTCAGAGAAATTTGTGAAATTCAGTGATACATTTCAGGCTAAGCAGAAGCAAGAGGACAATTTAATGACTATAATAATATAGAGAAAAGCATTTTTTTTCCTGAGGCAATTGGGATTAAGTGACTTGCCCAGGGTCACACAGCAGAAAAACAAGATTGAGAGACTCCTGAGCTCTGATCAGTTCAGGGACCATTTATGACTTTAGAAGACTTGATGATGACCCATACCTCCTTTGACCTACCACCATTATTCCAATCACTTACATCTTTGAGCCTTACATTCCATGTTGGGGGAGAGAGCATAATGTAGTAGAAAGTGCTGCATTTGGGCTGAAGAAGCCTGAGTTTAAATCTTGGTTCTTCTATTTACTAGTGAGGCAGCTAGTTGGTACTGAGGATAAGAGTAGAAGGAAGGAAGATCAGAGTTCAAATCCCACCCTAGATACTTATAGAAGTCATTGTATCTCTGTCAGTCTCAGTTTCTCAGCTTTAAAGTGCAGGTGATAGCACAAAGTCATTGTGAGAATCAAAAGAAATAACATAAAGGGAACTGCTAACTTTAAGGAATTGTATAATTGCTAGCTGTTATTATTACTATTACTGTATTATTACTATTACTGTTATTATTACTATTACTACTGAAATATTATTACTGTATTGGGACTTTGAGCAACTTAATCACGCTGAGTTTCTGTATCTTTTTCACTGAAATCTAGCTGGACTAGATGGCCTCTGAAGTCCCTCCTAGTTCAACATCTGATCCTGTGGGTTTATAATCCTATTTATCAGCAAAGATATGGTGAACAACAGGTGTGGAGTGAGGGATCCTTTTTCAGACATGGCCAAAGTTTTGCTTTGTTTTTCTTGACTGCATTTATTGATCACAAAGAGAAGACTCTATTTGGATGAGGAATAGGAAAGAATGGAAAGTAATTTTTTTTAAAGAAAAAAGCATGTCAGACAGACAATAAGCATAATATTAAATCATACAAAATATTAAGAAATAAAGTCACTTGTTCCAATCAAAGGAGATAGCATTTATTAAGTACTCCATAAACATTTAAGTATTGGACTAGCTATTGTTACTATTATTATTTATATATTGTATATATTATTACTATTAGTCATAGTATATTAACATAGTATTATTAAGATAATCTTAATCTTCTCTATAATATCCCTTCCCAAAGTAATATATTTAAATATGATTGAAATATGTCCATTCAGTGGCAGGGAACCCACACTTCTGGTGGCAGCACACTCCATTTTGGGGATGGCTCTAATTATTAGGAAATTCTTCCTCACATAGAGCGGAAAGATCTTGTAACTTCCACCCACTGGTTTTAAGACAGCTTGACTAGAGATAATAAGCTTAAAGCAGGAGAGATTTTCCACATACCACCCAGTATAAGTCAGGCTTTTAAATAAAAAACTTGGCCCCCAGTTTGATGTGCTGGATGGTGGGCTCTCCCCATCCTGGATACCAGTAGCAACAGCTGAAGGAGTCTGTTATTGAAGCAACTGCTGGTGGGCCTGGGGGTGCCCTCAACACACCACCTAGCAGCTGCTTAAGGACCACATGGTGGGGTGAGCTCAGTTGCCAGTTTCTAGAACAAGCACCAGCCTGAATGTGGGTTGAAGTCAACATTTCTACAGATAGAATTCAGGCCAGTCTATATTTGAGGTCAACTTATACCCCATGAAGTTTGTTAAATGAGATGCTAGAAAAAACTTGCTGAATAAAAGAGGCAATGAGACATTGGGTCATCCCTTTCTCTAGAGACATTTTTAAGAGGCTAGAAGAATATATTTCTTGGCAGCAGGATGGTCTGGGTGGAATGTTCAGGCCCCCTTTTGGATCTAAGACTTGCTCTTTTTCCTTAGGAATATTTTTATCAGAGTCTATTGTTAATGCATTGAGAATAAGATTTCTAGGACTATTAGGAGTGAAAAAAAATCTCCTAGATATTTTGAAGTTACTATTTTACTGTTTTATGAAGAAGGCTGGATCTTTTGGATTTACCTAGTCATCTGACAATTAAAAAAACAACAAGTTTTTTTCAATGAACAAAAATGTATTTTTTCTTCCTTTTTTGTCCTACCAAATGAAAAACAAAATCCAACCCTAGTAACAAATATACATACTCAAGCAAAACAGAGCCCCACATTGGCCATGTATTGTGGCCTTGCAGAGCATGATGCACTGAGAAGCTTGCAGGAGGAGGAAGCTGGGGAAACTGAGCTTAAAACCCATTTCTTTCCTTCATTGGTTATCCCACTCTAAACAGCCCTGTCACCTTTCTGGGCTCAGCTTCTTCATTTGCAAAGTAAAGTCAGTGATGTCTTCCTAAGTTTCCTCTCCGCTCTAGTAATCTTTGAAATTCTTCTCAGGATTCACTCAATGAATCTGGTGCAATGGTGAGAACACTGGGTCTGGAGTCAGGAAATTTCATTGTCCTAAGTTCAAATATGGCCTAAGATACTATTAAGCTGTGTGATCTGGGGCAAGTCACTTAATTGTGTTTGCCTCAGTTTTCTCATCTGTGAAATGATCTGGAGAAGGAAATGGCCAACTATTCCAATACCTTTGCCAAGAAAACCCATAATGGGGTCACTGGGAGTCAACAAAAAGATTACATCTGCCATGTATAGTGTAGTTAGGTCATTCATGGTTTGGGCAGGAGATCTGGATAAATGATCTCCGATTCCTTTCTGTGAGCTTAAGATTTTATAAACCCAAACACTTAACACAGTGCACATAGTAGGCACTTAATAAGTATTTATTAATGAAGGAATGAATGAGACTAGTGAGATCTGACCTAAATAGATACCTCTGTAGAACTCTTTCATATTTCAAACTACCCTAGTGAAGAGTAGCATATTACAGAGACAGGTTTTTAGCTCCCAATATCTTTCATAATCAAGTTCCAATCTACCTTTCCAGCCTGATTATACATTACTCTCCTTTTCTCTCCATGGCTTTTGAGTGGCTTTAAATCTCACTGGGGAGGCCCTACATTATTGAAGCATTGAAGCAATAAACACAAAACATTATTACTTCCCTTTAAGCTCTCTAAGGTCCAGCCAACTTGACTTTATTTTTTTTTCTTTTTAAAGTTATATTGATATGTTTTGGTTTTTTGCATTATACAATTTATAGATTAGTCCCACTTTGTGAGAGGTCTGCCATAAAAAGTATGACAGATAAGTAAAATTAATAAAACAGTGACCTCATCTGAAACAGTTCACATCTGTAATATCACTTGCCTTTCTCAATCCTTTGAACTGCTCAATTAAAAAAACCAATAAACAACCAGAAATCTATTTTCTCTCTTTACCACCTGACTACCCATTGGGGGGAAAAAGAAAAGAAAAACAAATTTCTTGTAACAAATATGCACAGTCAAGGAAAATAAAGTCTTTCAATGGTTGCGTATAAAAATATCTATGTCTCATTCTGAACTTTCTAAATCTAACCCCTCTCTATAATGAATATGGATTGTGGGTTTCGCCATCAGTTTTCTGGAATCATGAATGGTCCTTACGTGGGTCTTGATTCTCACAGCATTCAAAGTTTTTTGTTTTAACAGTAGTGGTTTTTCAGTTGTTTATCCAGTTGTGTCTGACTCTTTGTGACCTATTGGGGGTTTTCTTGGCAGAGATTGGAGTGGTTTGCCATTTCCTTCTCCAGCCCATTTTACAGAGGAAGAAACTGAAGGAAACAGTGACTTAAGTGACTTGCCCAGGATCACATAGCTAGGAAGTGTCTGAGGCTAGATTTGAACTCATGAAGATGAGTTTTCCTAACTTCAGGCCTGGCCCTCTATCCACTAAGTCACCTAGCTGCTTTCAATAGTATTTTTGTAACAACTCTGAGATGTCACCTCATACCTATCAGATTGGCTAATATGACAAAAAAGAAAAATGATGGATGTTGATAGGGATGTGGGAAAACTAGGACACTAATGTACCTTTGATGGAGTTGTGAACTGATCCAACCATTCTGGAGAGCAATTTAGAACTATGCCCAAAAGGCTATAAAACTGATCCAGCAATACCATCACTGACATCCAAAAAAAGGGGAAAAGACCTATTTGTTAAAAAATATTTCTAGCAGCAATTTTTGTGGTGACTAAGAACTGGAAATCAAAAGGATGCCCATCCAACTGGGGAATGGCTAAACAATCTATGGTAGATAATTATGATGGAATATTATTTTGCTATAAGAAATGACAAGCAGGATAATTTCAGAAAAGCTGGAAAGACTTAAATGCACTGATAGAAAGTTAAGCAAACAAAATGAGAACATTGTACACAGTAACAGCAATATTATACAACAAAGAAGTGTGAACGACAGGTAAAGTGCTTTGCAAACTTTAAAATGCCATATAAGTACTATTATTGTTGTTGTTAATTCTGTCCCATTGCTCTGGCCTATAATACATTCTCTCCTTTCTGTGCTTCTTAAAATCCCCCACATAATTCAAAAGTCAGCCCCAGTAAACGATCCAAGACAATCTCAAAGGACTAATGATGAAGCATATTATCTGCCTCCAGAGAAAGAACTGGTATTTGAATACAGGCTGAAACATGCTATTTTTCACTTCTTTTCATTCTTTTTCTTTTATTCAAGTTTTCTTGTACTAACTGACCAATATGGAAATGTTTTATATATCTACACATGTTAAAAATAGTATTGTTGTTATTATATAATTGTTTTCCTCATTCTGATTATTTCATTCATCATCAGTTTATAAAAGTCCTCAAAATTATTTATTTTCATAATATTAATATTACCATAAACATTGTTCTTTCTGGTTCCACTCACTTCTCTCTACATCGTTTCATGTAAGTCTTTCTATGTCTTTTTGAACTCATCTATTTCCTGATTTCTTATACTACAATAGTACCCAACCTCATTCATCCATCACAACTTATTCATCGGTTCCTCAATTGATCTCCATTCCCCTTAATTTCCAATTATTTTTAGGCACCACAAAATGAGCTGCTATAAATATGACTGTTCTTCACATGTGACCTCTGTCTCTCATCTCACCTAGGGGATGTCACGGATAGAATGCTGGATATGGAGTCAGGAAGAAATGAGTTTGAGTTTTGCCTTAGTCACTTATGAGCCATTAAGTGAGCTAAGTCACTTAAACTTTCTCAGTCTCACTTTCTTCATGTCAAAAGAAAGAACAAAAGAAAGAAAGATATTTGTAGACTAGGATCGCCTTCACAGGGTTGTCATGAGGATTAAATGAGATAACAGGTAAAGTGTTGTGCAAACTTTAAAGTGCCATATAAATACTATTATTGTTGTGGGCTCTGCCCTATAACACATTTTCTTCTTTCTGGGCTTCTTAAAATCCCCCACATAATTCAGAGGTCAGCCCCAGTAAAGCCTTCCCAGATCCTCCCAGGTCCTCACCCTTCCCCCATTGCCTTATATTTCTCTCACATATATTTTGAATACATTTATATATGTGCATGTTGTCTCCTTCTGCCTAGCACAGAGCAGACATCTAATAACTTCTTTCTGATTGATGCCTGATAACCCCCCACATTGAAAAACAAAGTAGACAGAAAACTACTAGATTAGCGCCAGATTATGTCATCCAGTTGGATGGGCATCTCACTGACGTCAGTTAGCAGCATATTTTGAGCAGGGACTGAAGATGGATGATGGGCTGGAGCCAGAAGTGAATAGGAAATTAGGCTGAGTCATATTTTGGAAAGTGCATTTCTTTCAGTGTTTTCCCCCTTGCCACAAAAATCCATTTTTTTGAACACTGGTAACACCTGGTGATGCTGACTAGCTATAAATTTCTCAGAAAAGTCAGGATTGCAGGAGACCCATACAGGAAAGAAAGATGCATGGAGAAGATACGCAAGCTGTAGCATGTTACTCATGATGATCCATCGGGAAAAGTGATGCACAAGCCATGCTGGAGGGCACAAATGGAGGTGGGCCAGTTACATATTAAGTGAATGAATATATGAATAACTGAAAAAGCATTCATTTATTTTTATTATTAAAGCTGAAAAAGCATTTATTAACTGATTAGTATGTCAAATATTGAGCTGGGGGCACAGGGAGAAAAACAAGACAATCCTTTTTCTCAAGGACATCATGTCTAGATACTGGCTCCTATGGGATGCTTTGCTAGGTTGTCCCATACACACAGCATATGGATGTCCTTGCCAGGACAGGATGGCTATCCTATACACATAACATGCAGATACATGCTTTTTAAATTTTTTTATTATTATTATTATTATTTTTTTTTTTGCTGAGGCAATTGGGGTTAAGTGACTTGCCCAGGGTCACACAGCTAGGGAATGTTAAGTATCTGAGACCAGATTTGAACTCAAGTCCTCCTGACTTCAGGACTGGTGCTTTATCCACTGCATCACCTAGCTGCTCCTCAGATGCATGTTTTGTTGGGGATGTGTGCTGCAGTTTGTAGCATGTAGCATCGTTGCATGGCTCAAAGGGAGGCAGAATGGCCATCTCCAGCCTCTTCTCCTCCCACCCTCTCTGAGGGTGACTTTAATCCTTTCCAGGAGAGTAAGCAGGAGGTTGGGACCAGAAGCTTAGCCTTTCTGCTTTCCTCCAAGAGAGGGGTTTCCAAGCTAGATTCTTTTTATCTGTTCCCTTAAATATGATTAGTTTAGAGGCTAATATTTTTAGGTTCAATATAGCTTCTTATCACTGTTTTATTCATGGGGGATACCACACTATAAAAGGAGGAAGTTCTCCCAATAGGAGCAACTGAGAGAAAGAGGGAGAGAGAGAGAGAGAGAGAGAGAGAGAGAGAGAGAGAGAGAGAGAGAGAGAGAGAGAGAGAGAGAGAGAGAGAGTTTAAAATCTCACTCAAGGGGAAGTTCTCCGGGATCTTGAGTGTGGCAAGCTGAGGAGAGGGAGACTTGACAGCTCCTTTCATGTTCTTCCAGCGTCTATTTCTTCAGCAACTTGGGATGGAATTGGTCTCATTTATGTTTTCTCTTGAAGCCAGAATCCCTGAAGTCTGAAGAACTTTTCATTCTCTCTTTTACCCACTTTGCCCTGGTCCCTCACATAGGGGCCATCAATAAGGAGAGAATCCCAGACCAACAGGTTTTTCTGTTCAGTTGCTTCAGTCAAATCTTACTCTTTGTGGCTCCCATTGGGTTTTTTATTTGTTTGTTTGTTTTTTGGCAGAGATAGTGGAGTGGTAGGCCATTTCCTTCTCTCTTTCATTTTACAGATGAAGAATGTAAGCTCCTTGAAGGTAGAAATTCTCTTTTTTGCCCTGAATAGGTAATCCCTGCACTTAGTATTGTACCTAGTGCATAGCAAGAACTTAATAATGGTTTTATCTAAATTTCTATCTGAAAAGTTTTCCTTTGTTTTGTGTCCATGATTTGTCTAAGTTTTTAATTTCCATTCCAATACATTTTATCTGTTTTGAGCAGCTTTACTCTTGTAAAGATCTTTAGGGTTTTGCTTTAATTACTGAAGTGGAAGAAAGTTTTAAATTTACCAGGTGATAGGACCTGGGTCAAAGCCCAGAAGCCAAGAAAACAAAACCCATTAGCATCTAGTTCACATTCTCCATGACCTCTCTGCAGACTTCCTTTTATTTGAATCCTATCTTTAGCTTCCTAGATATATTATCCCAATTTTCCTACCTATCTAATTGCTTTTTGAAGCATGGCTCATTGCAAATGTTTGCTCTTCTGGTAACGCCTTCTTAGCTTTTGTTGGCTTAACTAGCCCCTTATGGTGAACAGTGACTCGATCTTCAGATCTCTGTTTTCTCTGGTAACACCTTCTTAGCTTTTGTTGGCTTAACTGTTTTCTAAACACCAAGTATCTTATCTTTGGCTTGGTGTGGAATAAAAACCCCCGATTTGGGAGTTACAAGTTCAGTTCTAATCACTTCAAGATTCCACCCAACTTTCCCTCCCAGATATGGTCTTTCTTCCTCTCCTCAGTGATTAAGGGTCTCTCTGGTAATTGCTTTGTGTTTCCTTTGTAAACATTTTGTCCTTACTCATCTGGGTACATATTGTCCCCTTCACTAGAACATAGCCTCTTGAGTATAGGTTATATTTCTCTCCCTCCCTCCTTCCCTCCCTCCCTTCCTTCCTTCCTTCCTTCCTTCCTTCCTTCCTTCCTTCCTTCCTTCCTTCCTTCCTTCCTTC
>JAJPUD010003003.1:157390-182888 GCA_023553655.1 Myrmecobius fasciatus
TTCCTTCCTTCCTTCCTTCCTTCCTTCCTTCCTTCCTTCCTTCCTTCTTTCCTTCCTTTCATCTTTCCTTCCTTCCTTCTTTCCTTCCTTCCTCCCTCCCTCCCTCCCTCCCTCCCTTCCTTCCTTCTTTCTTTCCTTCCTTCCTCCTGCTTTCACTTCCACCCTCGCTCTTTCCTTCAGTTAAACTTCAACCTCAGATACTCACTAGCTGTATGACCCTAGTCAAGCTACTTAATCTGTCTGCCTCAGTTACCTTGACTGTAAAATGTAAAAACAGCAGCTAAGTCTCACAGAATGTCGTGAGGATCAAGTGAGACAATACTTGTAAAGCATTTAACACAGTGCCTGGCACTGGTAGGTATTTCTCCTATATCTCCTATCAGATAAATTCTCATTCCCCTTATGTTCATCGTTCATGGCGGCTAATTTTGGATGAGCCAGTCATGGGGAGGTAAAGAAATATTCATTCTGGTTCTTTACATAAGGATCACCAGGCAGCAAAATAAAAGTCAGCTCATTAAATTTCACAGAGATTATGGAAGTTTAAGGTCATTTCTCTTCTTTTGGCTAGAGAAGAAATTAGGTCGTGGAGTCAGTGAACTGGCACAAGGGGACAGCCGTGACATCAGTGGCAGAGCCAAGAGAAGGCCCTCAGTCTCTTGGCATGAAGTCCCCAGTGCCCTCACCTTTGTGGTGCCCTATGTTTGAATGTGCCCTTTGTTCCAAGGAACAGCTGGATAGAGGAGCTGAGCAGGAACAGGCTGGTTTGATCACGGTGGGGGGATGGAAGCGGTCCACAAAAGCCGCTAGCGGTCTGCCATGCTAATGGCCTATTAGGATCTGCAATTCAGGAGAACTCTTACCACCTGGATGTTAATAGCTGCAATTAGTTATCCACCTTGGTCTGCCACGAGGAGAGGTTGCCAGGTGACGTCCTACAGGATAGAAAGCTGCTTGTCTGGCAAGGAAAGATGGGTCTTCTTGAAGTCAGATGCCTGCCCAGGGAAGCACGGAACAAAGACGGCCTTCCCTAAAAGATCCGGGATCCAAATGTCTAGAAAAGCACCCGATTTGCCTCAGTTTCTCATAAGCGCATCGGAGCCGTCGACTCCCTTTTTTGTTGGGAGGTGCCATTGGCCCCTCAGTGCTTTTTAATACTTGGTAAGGAGTTGAAAGAGAGATGGCTCATTACAGAAAAGTTATACAGGGAAGCTGGGCAGCCCATTTCTCCCGTTCTATAATAAAGTGAAAAATACGGTTTCAAAAGGCCCTTAAGAGAATATCTTTTATTCCCTTCCTTTTCTTTTCCTATATTGGAGGCCCGAGGCAGAGCTGTTCCAATTTCTATTCTGAAGTTGAACCCACAATGGCAGTCATATAAAAATATTCTATGGCACTAAAACAACAATGACAAACAGCAGCAGCAACACAAACAACGATAATAATAATGATGATGCCTTCAGTTTGACCCAATTGCTTTGAAAAGCAATTTTGCATCAACTCCCGTTTGTTCTTCTTCAGCTAGGGCTGGCTTTTCATGCCCCTATTTGGAGTGTTCTTGGCAGAGATACTGAAGTGCTTTGCTGTTTCCTTCTCCAGCTCGTTTGACAGATGAGGAAACTGAGGAAAACAGAGTTAAAAGTCACTCGCCTAGGATCAAATAGTGTATGAGATCAGATTTGAACTCAGGAAGATAAGTCCCCTTGACTTCAGGACTGGGGTGCTACCACCCACTGGGGTGGGTATCACCCACCATCCATTGGTTTCCAATTAGGAAGAAGGGACATGGGATAGTGAATAGATCTTGCCAGATTATCCGGCTATAGACTTATGAGTCCTAGCTCATATAGCTTCAGCAAGGTCATAAAAAGAGAAGGAACGGATCAGAGAGAAAGGAGAGAAAGAATTGCTCAGATAGGGCTAGGGAGGGAAGAAGAGGGAAGGCAATTTAATCCAGGATGAATAGTTTGTGAAGACTGGACAGCTGGTCCTGTTTGCCTTTTTTTGTAATTACCCTGACAATTGATATTTTTGTCAGTAGCAGAGTGGATATGGAGGGGAAAGAGGAGGAAATTCATCCTGATCTGCCCAGGTTGTTGTTCTGCCGGGTTATTGTGGGGAGAAAGAGAGTATAGTTTCCACAGAGCTTTAAGTCCCAAGATCAGAGCCTGAATCGTGGCTTGGCCCCATACTACCTCTCTGAGCTCAGGCAAGTCTCTGAATCTCTCTGGGAGTTGGTTTTTCCCATTTAGAGGAACTGAGATGGGATGGCCAATGTGGCTATACTCTCCCAGCATCCTGGACCAGCATCCCCTCCGCCTCCACTCCAGCATCACTCAGGCCTGATAGCTCATTTCTTAGGGGCCTGCTCTTTCATGCCATTTCCTAAGTAACTTTGTGACATGCTCCACCCTTTACCCATCTATTTTCCTTCTTGTTGTTGTTTTATTTATTTTTTCTCAATTACATATAAAAACAATTTTAACATTTCTTTTTAAAAAATTCTTTCTCCCTGTCTTCCTTCTTCCCTGAGATAGCAATTTCATACATATTATACATGTGCATTTATGCAAATTATATTTCCATTTAGTTGTTGTGACTAAAGGCACAGACTTAAAAAAACTAAAAAAAAATTTTAAAAAAGTATGCTTTAATCTGCATTCAGACTCCATCAGTTCTTTCTCTGGAGGTAAATAGTATTTTTGGACTTGCCCTTTGGAATTGCCTTGGATCACTGTATTGCTGAGAAGAGCTAAGTCATTTACACTTGAGCATTGCACATTCACAGTTGATTATTATATAATCCAGCTCCTTGGTAATGGCGATCAGCCCTCTTTCAAATCTGAGTTACTGGAGACAGAGATGGGGCCTGATACAGAAATGTGCCTGATATTCCACCCTTCATGATTCCTAGGGGGTTTCCTGGGCAGAGACACTGGAGTGGCTTCCTGTTTCCTTCTCCAGCTCATTTTACAGATGAGGAAACTGAGGCAAGTGGGGTAAAGTGACCTGACCAGGGTCACTCAGCTAATAAGTGTCTGAGGCTGGATTTGAACTGAGGGAGACAAATCTTCCTGACTCCAGGTCAGTGCTCCATGCACTATGGCATCACTTAATGACCCTCCTAGTATGTAGTACATACTTTTATTAAATTGTCTGGCAGTCTCTCTCCCTTCCTCTATCCCTCCTTCCCTCTGTCTGTCTCTGTATCCGTCTTTCTCTGTCTCTATCTGTCCTCTATCTCTGTCTGTCTGTCTCTCCCTATCTTTCTCTCCTTTCTGTCTGTCTGTCTGTCTCTGTCTTTTTACTTCTCTGTTTTTGTCTCTCTCTGTCTTTTTATCTCTTTCTCCACATGTACTCGCACACTTGCACACACACACACACACACACACACACACACACACACATCTACCTGTCTCTCTAGCTATCCTTTTTTTTATTAAAGCTTTTTATTTACAAAACATATGCATGGGTAATTTTTCAACATTGACCCTTGCAAAGTTTTCTGTTCCAAATTATCCCTCCTTCCCTCCACTCCCTCCCCTAGATGGCAGGTAGTCCAATACATGTTAAATATGTTAAAATATAAGTTAAATCCATACATATTTATACATTATCTTGCTGCACAAGAAAAATAGGATCTAGAAAGAGAAAAAAAACCTGAGAAGGAAAACAAAATGCAACAAACATCAACAGAAAGAGTGAAAATGCTATGTTGTGGTCCACACTCAGTTCCCACAGTCTCTCTCTGGGTGTAGATGGATTTCTTCATTACAATACCATTAGAATTGGCCTGAATCACCTAGCTGTTAAAAAGAGCCGTGTCCATCAGAATTGATCATCATATAAGTCTTGTTGTTACCATGTACAATGATTTCCTGGTTCTGCTCATTTCACTCAGCATCAGTTCATTCAAGTCTCTCCAGGCCTCTCTGAAATCGTCCTGCTGGTCGTTTCTCACAGAACAATAATATTCCATAACATTCATATACCATAATTTATTCAGCCACTCTCCAATTGATGAGCATCCCTTCAGTTTCCAGTTTCTAGCCACTACAAAAAGAGCTGCCACAAACATTCTTGCACATGTGGAGCCCTTTCCTTCCTCTAAGATCTCTTTGGGATATAAGCCCAATAGAAACACTGCTGGGTCAAAGGGTATGCACAGTTTGATAACTTTTGGGGTTTAGCTATCTATTCTTAACATTGAGTTTAAACCCAATTCTATAGTTATAATTCCAGTTAAAAGATTTTTGTGTGTGTTGTCATCAGAGGGAGACAAAAAAGGAGACACACACAGAAGAGAGACAGAGAGAGAGCCACAGAAAGACAGAGAGACAAGGAGAAGGAGAGGAAGAGGGAGAGGGAGAAGGAGACAGACAGACAGAGAGGAGAGAGATAGAAGAACAGACAAAGAGAGAAAAAGAGGGAGAGGGAAAAGAAAAGGGAGGGAGAGAGAGAGGTAAGGAGACAGATAGAGCCAGAGAAAAAGAGAGAAACAGCAAGATAGAGCGAATCCTTTTTAGAGACTAAAACAAGAGTTCCTCATGAAAGCCACCTTTGAGTGGGGACGTCAATGTGGCGGGGAGGGGGGGAAGGGGAGACCTCAGCATAATAGGGAAAAGCCCAGAAGAACCAGGGGCTGGCCAGACTGGCTTGGGTTCTTCCTTCCCATGACTGAGAGAAAGCCTGTCAGAGATGGACAAATCAGATGGATTTGGGGAAGGTATTGTTGTTTTTAACAATATGCATTTAACTGATTATGGCCTGACTAAATGACCTGAGCCTTGCTGGGCCGGGGCTGTCAGAGGCTGGAGCAGATCAGGCCAGGTCAGGCCAACAACTGCAAAGCCAAGCAGCCAGAAACCCAAGACAGGGGGTGATGAGCAGCCCAAGGAGAGGACTCATGGGTAGGAGGAAGGGAGCCTGGAGAAGTCTCAGGAGCCGGCTTGTGAAGGGCCCTCCCGATAAAGGGAGGCTTTTATATTTGGTCCTGAGGGGGACAGGGAGTCCCTGGAGTTCCCTGCCTGGGAGGAATGACAAAATGAGGCCTGAGCTTTAGGCAACTCAACAGAAGGGTTGGAATGGGAAGCTGTGAGATAAGGACACCGAAGGAAGAATATTTCTCTTTTCCATCTGAGAGACCATGAAGATGTGTGCTCTGTGACTGAAGAGAATGGGACTCCTATAAGAGATATTGTGGAGGTAAAAATGACAAGATGGAAGGACTTGTTCAAGGTCACACAGGTAGAAAACAGAAGGGCTAGGATTTGAACTCAGATCCTCTGATTTAAAAGCAAAGCTTTCCCTCACCATCCCCTACCACCTTTTTCTATCTATACTTGGATTCCCCTGCCCTTTCTTAATCCCCATCCTTCTAATGTGGCACTTTGGGGAACAAGATAAACACAAGGATGTTCTATACTACAAAGAGAAGCTAGCAAAATGAAAGAAGACTTGATACAAAATCGGATGTCCAGGCTTTTTCTGGGAGCAATAGAACCACGAAACAATAGCTGTCGAAGAGATGGGGAGTACTTGTATTTTATACACTAAGGCTCTTAAGAACTTATTTTCTGTTCCTGAAAAAAACAACCCATAATATCTTGTAAAATGGTATAGTTTCCCAGCCCTGAGGCAGCCTTCCCCAGTGTCAAAGTGACTCAATATTTGTCCAACTGAGAGATACCTGGGAAGCCTTTTTTATTCTTTTTTGTAACATCTCAAGTTTTGTTTCTTTAGTGAGCTAGAGTCCAAAGGATCCAAGACGTGGAGTTTGAAGATGGGAGGCCGAATCCCAGGCCACATAGTTAGATAGAACCTCAGAGACAATCTAGCTGAAAGGCTGGTTATTCAGCATCTGGCTCCATTGGCTCCCTTGGAGCCAGAGGGTTCAAACAAACAGTTCTTTTATTTAAAAAAGAAAAAACCCAACATATTCCAATACCCTCAGGCAAAAACAGTTCCCAAGGAAATTAAAAGCATTTGAGAAAGATAAAAGCCACTAGTCCAAACATTAAATGCAGTTGGCCAGGAGGTTCCCTGATGTCTTAAAAACTCTCTATCAAAGTTTTGTAAAACTGCTTTTATAGTTTTCTTGCCCAAAATGCTCAAAGCTGGGTCCCAGATCGATCCACCAGGGGGCAAAATGAACCCAAACTTCCCCAATTTGCAAGTTGACTTCTCTGCTTTCAATATCCTGGCCGGTGTCAGTCAGCCTTAGAGGGAGCATAGGGTGGGGGTGCAGTGGGGAGGAGGGGTCATTTAACTCCCACTTCTCCAGTTCCACCAGTATCTAGGCCAGGACACACACTAAAGGTGAATTCCTCTGCTACTCATCACAGAGAACTGGATCTCCATCTCTCCTGAACTAGGAGGCTTCCACAATCAGAGGACCCCGTCTCTCTTAATACATTTCACTTTTGGTCTGCTGTTAGGAAGTATTTCCTGAGGTGGAGTTTAACCCTACAAACTTCTACCCATTGGTCAGTGTTGTCTCTGGGAGCCAGCTAGAACAAGCCTTGTTAATACTTGAAGACAGGAAGATGACTTGAATGAATGGGAGGGAAAGTGGTGGATTTTGTGACATCTGACGGGTTTAAATTTGATTTGGTCACTTGAAATTTTGTGAGCTGGGACACACTGCTAAGCCTCTTGGTGCCTCAGATGGACTGGATGGCATATAATCTTATTTTTATTTTTTTACTGAACTTGACAAAAAAACCAAAAAAAAAAAAAAAAAAACCAAAAGGAACGGGCATTTCTCAGTTTAAGAGTTCAACAGAAAAAGAACTGATAGCGCATCATGCTGCTAGCCTCTCTGCCATGAGCATTTTACTTTTCTGTTATGTAATAAGTTCAATGTGCATCTTTCAAAGTTGTTCTGGGTGCCCTGCGCTTCTAAAGTTCCTTCTGGCACCAAAGCTATAACCATATGACCAATTCTCACATTACATTTTCTTGACTCCAAGCTAAACAGCCTTGTTCTTTCAACTGTTCTTGGAAAAAGAATGGCTTCCTCTCATTGTTCAGTAGTTTTTTCAGTCACGTCGGACTCTTTGTTACCCCATTTGGGATTTTCTTAGCAGAGATACTGGTTCCTTGTCCAGCCCATTTCACAGATGGGGAAACTGAGGCAAACAGGGTTAAATGGCTTGCCTTTGTCATAACAAGTGCTCATTGTGACAGAGTAATTCAAGGTTCAGGAAAGGATGCTCGCTAGAGCAGAATTACTAAGGAGTGAGAAAAAGCAATGTGGGATTTGGCATGTGTGTGTATATGTATGTGTTCCACAAGAGAACTCAGAAAGGATCTCAATTTATTTTTCAGGCTTTGTTCAGAAAAGATAATGCATTTAGCATTGCTTCCTTGGAATCAAGTGTTTGGATGGCTCTCAAGGAACATTTGATTAGAGTATTGCACGGGACAGAAATGCTCACAGTCCGCCCTTATCAGGAACAGACAGGGCTGAGAAGTATGGCCTCATTTGGGGGCTCCTTGCTCAGAAAATTCTCAATTACAGGTTCTGGTTACTGAACTGTAACTGCACAGTCTCAACAGCTTCCTTAATTCAAACGCCTCCGATTACCCACTTTCAAAATGCACACCAGTCATTACACAGCAACCTTGAATTCTTAACAAGTTTATGGTCTAAGGAACATTTAAAAGGTGCAGAAGTTATACCACAGAAAATAAAAATTCCTTCTCAAAATATTGGACTTCCCTTTTGTTTGGTGAAATGTGTCCCTGACTGTTCTGTGCCTTGGCGAGCGTCCTTGGAGGGGGTATTTTATCAGGGGCTGGGTCACCACTGAACTCAGCTAAGAATCTATTTACGACACAGGGCTTCTGTCCTATACCAGAGGTTCAGCAGGAAGGAAGGATTATTTAAGTACTGATAAGTGGATTATGCCCTGCCTAAAAGAAATGTTGCTGTAGAACAGGATGGATGCTTATATGGTCTCATCACAGCAGCTATAGACCATATTGCAGAATTTCTGGGGTGCCCCAACTTTAGGCTGGTCTAGTGCATAGATGATATGATTTTAAGGATGTGGCCCAGGTTCTCAGAACAGAAATGTTTCATCTATTGTTCAGAATATGTGCATTATATAAAACTCCCAAATTTGAGAGTTCTGGATTAATTATAGATGCAGTAAATTGTCCCCCTTATATATAATTTAATGCATTCTCCTTATAATTGTGTGCATAGTAGTGACTTAATATATGGAATTGCTTTTTAAAATAATGTCTCTCCCATTGTTTTTGGTGATCAATTCTTTGAATAGACCTATGATTTCCTTGATGGAAGGAATTGTGAGTGAGGAAACACCCTTTATCTCTGTAGATCAGCTCAGGTTCTGCATTTTACAATCATAGAGAATTGCTTCCAAGAGATTAAGGGACACTGCAGCCAGGGTCACACATCCCACATGGGTCAGTCCCAGGATCCTAACTCCAGGGAAGGTTCTCTATCCAGTACATCATTCTCCCTCTCCGTGAACAATTCTTATTTGATAATTTGCCATAGACCATCGTGCAATTAACTCCCTATTGTTGTGTTTTTTTAAAATAACTTTTTGTTGATGTCTTGTGTTTCTTTCATCATCATAGTTATTCTGTGAATCTTCCTCTACCCTTCTCAGAGATCCATTCCATATAACAAATAGTATTTTTAGAGAGGAAAAAGTTTGAAAAAATGCGATGTATAGCAACTGTGGACTTCCTACCTCCCATGATAGAATGGGTTGGGGGGTATCTCTTGATATATTTTCATTCAAGTCTTGTTTGATTTGAAAAATTTTGACGTTTGTTATTGATTTTTGGTGCATCTTTGTTTTTTCTTTTCTTTTTTCTTTGTTTTTTTTTTTTGAGGCAATTGGGGTTAAGTGACTTGCCCAGGGTCACATAGCTAGGAAGTGTCTGAGACCAGACTTGAACTCAAGTCCTCCTGACTTCAGGGCTGGTGCTCTAACCACTGCGCCACCTAGGTGCCCCATCTTTGTTTTTTCTATTTATAATGTTGTGATTACTGTATGTAGTGTTTCCTTGGTTCTGCTTACTTCAGTCTGTCTCAATTCATGTAGATTTTTCTATGCTACTCTTATATCGATCATACTCATTTCTTCAGCATAGTAACATTCCATTACATTCAGGTGCTACAATTTATTTAGTCATTATTCACTTGATGGGCATCTTATTTTGTTTTGAATTCTTTGCTATTATAAAAATTGCTGCTGTAAATATTTTGGTATATATGGGGACTTTCTTCTTATCAGTGGCTTCCTTGGGGTATAAGCCCAGTAATAGAGTATCTAGTTCAAAAGATATGGGACATTTTAGTAATTTTGCTTTCAAAACTTCCCAAAATGTTTGTACCATCTCATAGATCCTCTAATAATATATTATTGTATCTATCATTCTACAATCCCTCCAATATTAATACTAGTGGCATTTAAAAAAATAATTTTGTTTTGCCAATTTGCAAGGTATGAGATAAAAACTCAGGGTTGTTTTGATTTGCATTTCTCTTATTATTAGTGATTTGGCTTTTTCTGTATCTATTGAGATAATCACATGGTTTGGAATATTTTGTTTTTTAATATGATTAATCATGTTGATTTCTATTGTTGAACCACCCTTGCTTCCATAAAATACATTCTACTTGACCATAATGAATGATTTTTTTAAAAATATAAATTGCTGTAGTCTGACAAGGTTTTGTTTAAAATTCTGAGTCAATATTTATTAATGATATTGGTCTATAGTTTTCTTTCTGTGTTTTATCTTTCCTTGGTTTAGGTATTAGAACTGTATCTCATAAAAGGATTCTGGTAGGATATTTTGTTTCTCATTTTTTAGAGGAATAATCTGTTTGCTAATTGTTCTTTAATTTTTAATATCCTTTCTTTGGGGCTTATTGGTTTGTTAATTTGTTGATTTTCTAGTTTTTAATGCATATTCAGTTCATTAAATCTCTTTTTCTATTTTGTTCATATATATTTATAGGGATATGATTTTCCCCTGAGTACTGCTTTAATCCCCCAAATTTTATAGTTTAATAATTACTATTTTTCTTTTACATCATTAAAAATATTTTATTTCCCCTCAATTACATGTAAAAACTATTTTTAATCTCTCCTCCTGAAGACAGTAAGCAATCAGATATGGATTCAACATAGCTTTTAATTGCTCCTATGATTTGTTTTTTTGACCCATTATTATTTAGGATTCCTTTATTGAGTCTCCATTTGGATCTATATTTTTATTTGTGGTCTCTTGACCAATCATTGTTTTTGTTGTGTTATGGTCCATAAAGAAATATTAATTATTTCTTTCCTTTTATATTTGTTTGAAATATCTCTGTGCTCTAATACATAGACAATTTTTGTAAAAGTTCCATAGGTAGGGAAAAGGATCTGCATGTGCAAAAATGTTGGCAGCTGCCCTTTTCATAGTGGCAAGAAACTGGAAACTAAGTGGATGCCCATCAGTTGGAGAATGGCTGAATAAGTTATGGTATATGAGTGTTATGGAATATTATTGTGCTTTAAGAAACAACCAGCAGGATAATTTCAGAAAGGCCTGGAGAGACTTATATGAACTGATGCTAAATGAAGTGAGTAGAACCAGAAGATCATTGTACACATCAACAAAATTATGTGATGATCAATTGTGATGGACTTGGCTCTTTTCAACAGTGAGGTGATTCAGACCAATTCCAATGGTCTTATGATGGAGAGAGCTATCTGCATCCAGAAAGAGGACTTTGGGGACTGAATGTGGATCACAACATAGTATTTTCACCTTTTTGTTTTTGTTTGTTTGCTTTTTTTCTTTCTCATTTTTTCCCTTTCTCATTTGATTTTCTTTTTTCTGCAGAATGATAAATGTGGAAATGTTTAGAAGAACTGCACATGATTAACCTATATTGGATTACTAGGGGAGAAGATGGAGGGAAGGGAGGGAGAAAAATTTGGAACAAAGGTTCTGCAAAGGTGAATGTTGCTTGTATTTTGAAAATAAAAAGCTATTATTAAAAAAGTTCCATGGGTGCTGAGAAATATGCATGTTCTTTTGCTGTACCACTTATAAGTTGTCATAATTCTTTTAATTCTAATTTCTCCAGCAATTTTTTGAGTTCCTTATTTTCCCTTTTATTTATCTTTATGTTGGACATATCCAAAACTGACAGTGGAATACTAAAGTCCCCTGTTATTATTGTGTTATTTTTTGATATTTTCTTATAGTTCAGATATTTTGGTTTTTTTTTTCCCCTGAGATAGGTGCTAAGCATCTGGAGCATATAAATTAATTATTAATATGGGTTCATTGTTATGATTCCCTTTAGCAGAATATAGTTTCCTTATTCTATTTCTATTTTTAAATGCTCGTTTTTGCATTATCATAATGATTTTTAACCCCAATTTTTTGCATTAATTTAATGTCTAGAAAATTATTTTCTGTCTCCTCAGATTTATTTTGTGCATGTATTGGTTTTTTAAATAGGTTTCTTTTAAGCAACATATTATAAAGCTTTTTTTAAAAATCCAATCTGTCACCCAACTATTTAATCCATTCACATTTAAAGTCCTTCAGCTCTCCCAGGTGCCCGTTTCCTTCAGGAACTTCAATTCCTCACTCCCTTCAGAGATAGAAAGTATAAACTTTTCAAGCATCAAATCTCCCAGATCACACCCATTGCAAGGTTCTTATCTCCTTTATATACTGTCTCTCTTTACCCATAGAAGTATTTATCAATGGAACTTCCTTCCATCACCAAAGCAAGGCTTCCTTCCTTCCCCTCTCTCCTTTCAACTCTTTCCCTTTCCTTCTATTCTACTCCCATGATGGATTTTCTCTTACTGAGACCACAAGGGTCACATTGCCCTCATTAACAGTCCTCTATTTGACTTGGGCAAATCTCACATTGCTCTTTATCCCCCAATCTGTTCTTTCACATGCCCTCCCTTTGCAGTGTAGTCCCACATAATACAATAATTCACCTGTGGGATGTCTCTAGGTTCCATCCATAATGTCCAGGTCTACTTCTTCTCTGTTGTATCCACAGAACTTCCTTCCTTCTTTGCCCTTATCTCCTTGTGTACATTTAGAAAGAAGTCTCTGTGGTTTCTTTGCTGTCAACTCTGTTGCTATTTTTTTTTTTTGCTTTTTGCTAAGGCAATTGGGGTTAAGTGACTTGCCGAGGGTCACACAGGTAGGGAATGTTAAGTGTCTGAGACCAGATTTGAACTCAAGTCCTCCTGACTTCAGGGCTGGTGCTCTATCCACTGCACCACCTAGCTGCCCCCTCTGTTGCTATTCTTGATTGCTACATTTATTCACTCCTGCATTGCTTTTCAGTTCTGGTTTTATTTCTAATAATATTTTAAACACTTCTTTATCATTGAAGTTCATAATTTTCATTTATGGTTAAGCTCAGATTTGCAGGGCAGGTTACATTGGAATGCATTCTAAACTCTACTGCTCTTAAGAAAACAATATTCCATTCCCTCTTATGTTTTCAGATGGTTGCAGAATAGTCTTATGCTATTAAATTTTCCTTTTTATTTGAAGGGTTTTCTCCTGATTGCTTATAAAACTTATTTCTGAATTATGTTATTAAATGTAACCACTGTGTGTCTTGGAGTTTGTAGCCTTGGTTTTGTTGTTGTTGTGGAGGAGATCTATGAAATCTTTCAATTAGCATTTCATTTTTTATGTTCAGAAGTTCTGGGCAGTTCTTTGCTATTATTTCTTTCATTGTGATGTTAAGGTTTTTTTTGTCCTGTCGTTCTTCTGGGAGACCTGTGATTCTTAAGTTGTCTCTGCATTCTGTCTATGCAGAATATTTTCTGCATATTTTCTTTTGCTTCTCTGATTTTGTTCTTCACTTTTCCATATCTGCATTCCCAAGCTATTGTTCTCTATTATTTTTTGGTAAGAATTGCCATTCCAGATTCCAGTTTTTCTATTTTATTCATTAATTTTGTTGTGCAAATAAGAAATTATGCTCTAATAATTCTCATTTCTTCTTTGAACCACTTAGAAACAGCATGTTGTGATTCCATTTTCTTTTCATATCCTATTCACTTTCATCAAGTGTGGGATCATTTTCTTTTGTTTTATAATATTTATTCATAGATGTCTGAACTTGTTTCTGGAACTAGATCTGAAGGCCATATTATATTCTTTTGTTAATGTTTTCCCTATTGATTTATCTATTTATGTTCAAGGTATTTGAATTTTCTTCTTCCTGAGATCTTTGGTAATTTCATTCTTTTTCTCCCTCTTATTTTTCCCTATTGCTCACTTTCTGACTGTGTCCCCTCTGATATTCTTTGGGGTTGGATAGCAAAACTTTTCAGTCTTCTACTGTGTTGGACAATTCACAACCTCAATTGCTGGCCCAAGTAACTTTTGGGTAGACAGAATTGACTCCATTTGGATGCTGACTTCTTTCTCCCAGGTTTAACTATTGATCTTATGATTTGTTCTTTGATCCAATGATTCTTTACAATTCCAGTAATTTAGTCTCGAATTAATTTTTATTTTTTGAGGTTGGATATCACAATCTCAGCCATGCTGGACATGTAAAACATCTCTTCATGAACCCTATGCCACCACTGATCAGCATAAATGATTTGATCTACTCTTTTTCTGCCCTATGTTGATCCACCTTTCCATAGGGAACTTGATGGCCCCTGTTTTAAGGGTCTCATCATATTGGTGCTGGACTTAGTACAGATACCCAATTGGCTTTTGCCCATTGCAGTTCAGAACTCCTGAGCTCAAGAGATCCACTAACCTTAGCCTCTCCTATAGACTCCATATCATTCCCAACTTCTAACTCAATTTTAATCTTTTCTTCAGTGGCCCTTTAGTGAATATAATTTTTAAAAATCATTTTGATCAGTAAATAGTGTGTTTACTATTTATGCTTTTTGACATTTATTTGTGAAATATTTATGCCTTAATGCATGGCTGATTTTTGTAAAAATGCCATTCAAAGATGAAAAATAGATATTCCTACCTATTCCCATTCAATAATCATGAGTTCTATCATATGCAAGGTTTCTGAAATTTTATCTGGTGCTTAACTTCTTTCTTTTTTTGTTAGATTTGTTCAGCTCTGAAAAGAAGACTTTGAGGTCCTCCACTATTATAGTTTCACTATTTATTTTTTTCTTTAACTCATTTAGTTTTTACATTTATATTTTACATTTAAATTTTATGGTATTTGATGCACATATATTAAGTGCTGATCATAATTCATTTTTTAACCTTTCCACATAAGTTTCCCAAACTATCTCTTTTAAACTCAATCATGATAGCTACTTCAACCTTTTTACATGTCAGCTATCGATTTTGCTTCAGCTCCTTATTTTAATTCTATGTGAATCTTTGTTTCAAGTGTGTATCTTATAAACAACATATTGTTGCATTCTCAATTCATTGCTATCCTCTTCCATTTTATGGATGAGTTCATCTCACTCATATTTACAATTATGCTCATTAATTGTGTATCTAAATGCCCATCAATTGGGGAATGGCTGAATAAATTATGTAATATGAATGTTATGGAATATTATTATTCTCTTTTTTTAATAAAGCTTTTTATTTACCAAACATATGAGTGATTTTTCTACATTGACCTTTGCAAAAACTTTTTTTCCCAAGCTTTTCCCCTCCTTCCCCCCACCCCCCACCCCTAGATGACAGGTAATCTAATACATGCTAAATAGGATAAATTATGACAAATACAATATATGTATACATATCTATACAGTTATCTTACTGCATACGAAATATCAGATCTAGAAAGAGAAGAAGAAAAAACAACCTAAGAAGGAAAACAAAATGCATGGAAATATTCACAGAAAGCGTTAAAATGCTGTGCTGTGGTCCGCACTCAGTTCCCACAGGCCTCTCTCTAGATGTATATGACTATCTTCATCGCTGAACAATAGGAACTGGTTTGAATCACATCATTGCCGAAGAGAACCATGTCCATCAGAATTGATCATCGTATAGTCTTGTTGCTGTGTATAATGTTCTCCTGGTTCTGCTCATTTCACTCAGCATCAGTTCCTGCAAGTCTCTCCAGGCCTCTCTGAAATCCTCCTGTTGGTTGTTTCTTACAGAGCAATAATGGAATATTATTATTCTCTTAGAAATGATGAGCAGACTGATTTCAGAAAAGTCTGGAAAGACTTACATGAACAGATGCTAAAGGAAGTGAGTAAAACCAGGAGAACATTGTGCACAGTAACAGTAAGATTATGTGATAATCAACCATGATAAACTTCACTTTTCTCAGCAATACAGTGATCCAAGATGATTCCAATAGACTAGGGAAAGAAATTGCCATCTGCATCCAGAATTTAATGCAGATTTAAGCATTCTATTTTCACCTTTTGTTGTTTGCTTTTTTCCCTCATGTTTTTTCCCTTTTGTTCTAATTTTTCTTTCTTTTTTTTCTTTTTTTCTGATTTTTCTTTCTTGACATGGTTAATATGGAAATGTGTTTAAACTGATTGCACAAGTATAATTTATATCAGATTGCTTGCTTTCTTGGGGAGGAGAAAGTAAGGGAGAGGGAGGAAGGAAAAAAGTGGAACTCAAAATCTTGCAAAAATAAATATTGAAAACTATCTTTACATGTAATTGGGGGAAATAAAATAACTATTCATGTTATTTTTTTTAACTTTTGTTCTTCCCTCTGTCCTATTCATTATTATTCTTTTTACTTTCTTTTCACTTTGAACCCTCTTTACAAAGAAAAAGAGAGTGGTGAGAGAAAAGGAATATATTTAGCACTTTTGCTTCTTTGCTTCTATTTTTTCCCCTTCACCCAGACTCCAATCATAAATTATCATTTTTTCATTATTTATTTTCATAGTTAGGTCATTTTGCTTATTATCAGTTCCTACCTCAAACTTTTTTTCCTTTTCCCTTCTTTTGTTTTCCTAATATTTGAATGTGTTTCTACATCAAATTCTGCCTATTTTATGTCTTTCTGTATTCCATCCTCTTTTTGACTAGTTTAAATGATGATGAGGTTCATGTATTTCCCACTCCCTTTACATTTCTTCTGGTTTTTATAATCTACTTGTACGCTCTGATTATGTAAGATAAATTTGTGTGTTTTCACACAAACTCATACCTTTCTTTCTCTACCTTCCTTTCCTAGTGTAATCTTTTCTATTTTGTTTCTTCTTTTATAATCATCAAAATATAACAAAATCACTCCTAGGTTCTTGTCTTATTTAATTCCTATTATCCTTGATGACCTCAGACTTCTGTGAGAATACTTGTATCATAACCCTCTAATAGAATGAAGAAATTTTACCCTTGTTTAATCCCTTTCAATTGCTCATTTTTTAATGTTTGCTTTATATTTCTCTTGTTATCTATGTTTGATTTTAAAATTTCAAATGCAGCTCTGGTCTTTTCATCAGGAATGCTTGGAAGTCCTCTACTGCACTTAAGATTCATTTTTTCCTTGTAGCATAATACTTGTTTTGCTGGGTTACAAATTTTATTTTCTACTTCTTTTAAAGTGATAGCTTCTAAATCTTGGATATTCCTGACTGTTACTCCTTCATACTTAATCCTTTCTTCATACAATATTTTTTTTCTTTGACCTCAAAGCTCTTGAATGTGATTAAAATGTTCCTGGAATTTATTTTTTCAGAAAGTGACCTATGAATTCTTTTTCTACTTTCACTTTGCTCCCTAGTTCTAAGAAATTTGAGAAGTTTTCTGTCATGATTTCCTGGAATGTGATATCCAGGCTCTTGTTCTGGTGAATGATTCTTAAATTTTCTTTCTTTGATTTGTTTTCTAGGGCAATGTTTTTAATGAGGTACCTTAGGTTTTTCTTCTATTTAGGTCAGTTTTTTACTTTAACATTTTTTTATCTCAAAAAAATCACTCATTTCTGTTTGGTCTATTCTAATTTTCAAGAAGTCTATTGTTTATATAAGATTTTATACATCTTGTATGAAGATGTTAATTCTCCTTCCTTTCCTCCAGAGATCTCATTTTTCCTATTCTTTCCTTTACTGCCTTCATTTTATTTAAAATCATTGTAATTCTTAAAAAAAAAACAAATTCTTGCTTCATTGACATTTCTTGTAGATATTTTGGAATCATTCTCTTTTTTTTCTGGATTTGTGACTTGGGCTTTCTTGAATGCTGCATTTTTTCATGGATCTTAGGGACAGCTTAGGTAAAAAACCTGCCAACTTTCAGGACCATGAAAGCAGTGTGATTTAGGGCGAAGTCTGATTGCTGCCTTCTTGGTGTGAGCTTTGCAAGGTCTTGTCCTTAGTTTGAATCTGGGAGACACATGGTAACCTTACCCTTGATTGGAGTTTTAGTAGAATGCTGCTAAGTCCAGTACCTGTTAGCTAACTGGAAGACTAAAAATTCAGAATGAATGATTTGAGACTCCCCCTTGATCTAAACTCCCTGTACTCATTACTTAGCTACTGAGATTCTCAATTGGAGTTAAAGCCACAGAGATGCTGCTAGTTTCTCTTTTTGTTTCATGCCCAATATGATAGCACTTGCCACAAGGTAGGTGCTTAATAAGTGTTTTTTGACTAACTGAGTGAGATTGCTTACTTCTTGACCAATTACAAAGCAACAGGTCAGCCTCATACTTTCTTTTTTTTCCATAGCATCGTCGTTTTGTTCCTTCCTATTAATATCACAAAGATAAATTTCATATTTATTTATATGCGTGTATATACATATATTACATATATATATATATATATATAAATCTTTATCATGTGTATTCACTAGCACAAAATTGGATTCTCTATAGATTCTTTATATAGTTATTTCAGTATAAAACAGTGACAAGAGTCTGAGGACTAGGTTCAAGTCAAGTGTTGTATACTACTTATATAATCATGGAAAAGTGACTTTTTTCTGGAGTTCAAAGCTTCTTCATCTATAAATACTGGACTAAATGATCTCTTTCATCCTTAAATTTCTGATGCTATGTATGATTAATATTAAGTCAAATTTTTTTATTTTAGAAATGTTTTACATTTAATGGTAAATGATTTTTATATGTAATGCTAATTTCAAATCTCTCAGAAAAGTATAGAAACTACAACTTGTTTGAAGAAAAAAATGCCAAGAGAGTTACAGCTATAACTGCCATTCCATGAGAAGTGTCTCTCTCTTTTTTAAAATAGTATTTTATTTTTCCAAATACATGCAAAGATAGTTTTCAACATTCACCTCTGTAAAACTTTGTGTTTCAAATTTTTGTCTCTCCCTTTCCCTCCTCTCCTCTCCTCAAGACAAGAAGCAATCTAATATAGGTTAAATATGTGCAATTCTTCTAAACATATTTCCTTATTCATCATACTGCACAAGAAAAACCAGATCAAAAAGGGAAAAAAAAACAAGAGAGGGAAAAAAAACCAAGGAAACAAACAACAACAACAAAAAGTGAAAATACTTTGATCCACATTCAGTCTCCATAGTTCTCTCTTTGCATGTGGATGGCACTCCCCATCACAAGTCTATTAGAATTGCCTTGATTGTCTCCCTTTTGAGTCAGGGGGAGTATATGAGTTTATCTTTTGATATATGAAAAGCTATAAGATAAAATTATGGAGAAGAAAGAAAAAAAGGTGAGGAAAAATTTGTTTCTTGGTCGTTAACGCAACTGATATTTCATGAAGAAACATTATAAAGGGAATTTTATGAAGTACAACAACAGAGAGAGCTTAAGAGAACTTGAAAATATTGTTTTCCTAGCACTTCTGGAGTGATATTGGGAGCTATATAACCTTTTTCTTGTAAAGTATGCTTTTGAAAAGACATTATTTGTTATCATGAATGAACTAAATGGTGTGGGAATGTGTTCTCAAAAGCAAAGGGATGTCATCTACAGAAACAGTGAGTCTTAAAGGTAGCGATTTTTCATAGATAACAAAATTATCCATTTTTGCTTTACTGTTCATTATATCATTAACACGTGTAGCTGTAACTTTAATTGATTCTAGGGGATTAAGGGATTAAACTAAAGAAAGATATGAGTAACTATTATTGGGAGAAGTTTCTTTAGTTTAATGAATAAAGATTTCTAATGAACTGAGATGGGGACTCTGAGCTTAGCTTATAATTGAAAAATAGGTTAAATTTGTATTCATTAACAAGGAAATATATAAACTTACTCCTGGATTACTCTAGAGTGCAGGATAACAAGATTCAATATGGGGTCAAGTTGCTTAGGAGACTGATGGATGACTTTTAAATGAGGTTGGTGACCAGTGTAATCCTGTTACATATATAGGCGTATGTTCATAAACTCATTACACATTTCAGATATATGTAGATATATGCATATATGTCTGTTTATACATGTGTGTGGATATATTTGCATACATATACATATATGAACTATATCTATATATTCCACCCTGACTACAGTATGAATTCCTTATTTATTCAAGCTCAAGTTTTCCATCCTCAGGTAAATCATGGCTCTTTTTCATTATTGTAGTGAAGGACTGATCAGAATGTAGAAGATTGGCAAGGCTTGTTTCCTGGAGATAAAATAAAATCTGCAGGGTTGATTAAAACACTGAAGAAGAATTAATTCAAAAAGGATAATAAAACACCTCTCTCTCAGGCTTTCCAGAAAATTAGCTAGTCAGTATGCACGGTTTGAGCATGAAGAGAGAGTAGGTATTGATTTACAAGGAATGTCTCTGTTATATCATCAAAAAACACTCTTCCGCTAATGTCACCCTGGGCCTGATGAGATCTGGCTGAGATTGGGGTCAAGTTTGCCCTCTTTAATTCAAAACACAAGGAGACTCCTCCTTTCACCAGTTATTGATGACCACTGATAACAAAGGCATACTTCCCCTTGCTAGTAGCAGGATGAAATAGGGAGAGCCGGAACTGGAAAAGGTTTTGAGAGAACTTCAGGGTAAATCATAAAACACCATTGAATTCATAAAGTATGGTCCATTACATTTATTATTAAAAATGTCAAGGAACATCTGCTTTCCCTCCTCTCTTCTTGCTCTGCTTCCCCACCCCCAGCACATTAGAGCCCATCTCAGAATAAATTACAAGCCCTCTCAGGGACCGATTATTCCAAGTCTTAGCTTTACCTCTTTTTCTCCTCCTGCTACCTATGTTTGAGCCATGCCCCAGCTTCTTAGCATTGACACTTTCTGAGCTTAAGTGCAGAAAATAGGAGGAAAAAGCAAACCGGTCCATTTGGCAACTTGTCAATAAAAGATCTGGTGATGGTAGAGGTCAGGTCTCTTTCATAAAATTTTTTTTTGCTTTTTCCAGGAGGATTCCAGGGCATTTAAGTTGCCCATCTTAACTGATGACTCCATTCTGATGGATGATTGAGTGTTAGCCATGTTCCTGTCATCTGAAAATGAACTACACATTATCAAAAGTGGGCAGGAGTGTGTTAGTAGCTAAAGCAGCATATGGGGCATCAGTATTATGACTTCTTCTCAGTGAATTTAGCCTTGGTTGGGAATGTCATAATTAATAATGAATACCTTCTAGCTCGTTGAATGGGAATTTGTGTAAGGTAACCTTCATTTAGTTCCGGCAATGTACAGGAGTCTCTAGTAATTGAATCAATTCAATCAATTGAATCAATTGAAAAGGTCACTTTTTGTTCCTGAATGGGTCTGGTCATTTTTCATTAAAAAACGAGTCCATCTTTTAATGAACGAATGAACAAAGAAGCATTTATTCAGTGCTTCCCACGGACTGAGAACTGTTCTAAGCACTAGGGAAAAATAGAAAAGTGAGACAGTACAAGAAATGAGAAGCAGGTTTAATCCCAGGAAGAAAAGGAATAATGAGGAGCCTGTGACATGCTGAACAATTCTACCTGTCTAACTGCCTTATCTCTCCCTTTCTCTCTCTATTTTTGTATGATTGTCTTCCTGTCTGAATGCCTGCTTCTCTGTTTCTTACTTTCTCTCCTGACTCTTCTTTTGAGGAGGAAATACAGCAGTAGGAAACATAATGGCAGCTGTACTTTTCTGCATAAAGAGGTCGATAGGAGCTTACTCACCTGGCAGGTGGAGGAGCAACTAGAAGTATTTTTCTTTTCTTTTTTTCTTCCTTTTTTTCTTTCTATTCCAAAGATTGGGAAATCCAGATGAATGCAAGTCAACTCAGGTGTTGCCATGCTCAGGACAGGTATAGATTGTCAATCGCTGTTATCCCCTTCTCAGGAATAATTACATTATTTACATCTGTAGGATTATTGTTAAGGATTCTATATTCAATATTTAGAAGCCACTTTTGATAGATCTGAATATTTGACTTTGCACAATTGTGCCTCACTTAAATCCAATTCACTTGCAAGATTAGACACATCCTCCTCCTGATGTCATCAGTCCTCTTTGAGACTAAAGGATGAACAAAAATAATATTTGTACAGAGAAATTTCCTTGATTGTACGTGTGCTTCATGGGCCTCTTGAAGTTGAGTCTTCAAGGCTCTTTTGACCAAAGCCTAGAAGATAATTAGAATACTGTCCCCCAACATGTTTGGGGTACAAGCAGACATGACAGCATCCAAGCTCAGGATTGATTCCTAATTCTGGCATTTACCAGCTATGGACAAATCTGAGTTTACTTCTTTGTAAAATGAGGGAGCTGGATTTAATGACCTCAGAGATCCCTTCCTGGCCAAAATTATAGAATCATAATATCATGTATTTAGAGCTAGCAAGAACTTTAAAGAGAACATCTAGTCCAACAGCCCCATTTTAAAAGAAGCAGACCCAGAAAGAATTCTTATGACTCCAAATTTTATCAGCAGGGCCCATCCAATATCTGCTGACTGAGTTTGATTTATCTCTTCACTGTGATAGTTGTTTCTTTTTTCTCAATTAGTTAACAATCTATACCCTCATTATTTTACTTTGTTATTTACAAATATGTCTTTTTGTGATATAAGATTTTAAAATAAGAGCTTCAGAATAAAACTTTGGCAATGAAAGCAAAAGACGAAAAATAATAATTCAAATACATTTTCAAACAATTTAGCTTCAGTAGTAAGCAAAAGAGTAGAATCTCTAATGCAAATTAAGACAACTCTGAGGTACCACTACACACTTGTCAGATTGGCTAAAATGACAGGAAAAGATAATGACGAATGTTGGAGGGGATGTGGGAAAGCTGGGACACTGATGCATTGTTGGTGGAACTGTGAACGGATCCAACCATTCTGGAGAGCAATTTGGAGCTATGCTCAAAATGTTACCAAACTGTGCATACCCTTTGACCCAGCAGTGTTTCTACTGGGGCTATATCCCAAAGAGATTTTAAAGGAGGGAAAGGGACCCACATGTGCAAGAATGTTTGTGGCAGCCCTTTTGGTAGTGGCTAGAAACTGGAAACTGAAGGGATGCCCATCAATTGGAGAATGGCTGAGTAAATTATGGTATATGAATGTTATGGAATATTATTGCTCTGTAAGAAACGACCAGCAGGACGATTTCAGAGAGGCCTGGAGAGACTTGCATGAACTGATGCTGAGTGAAACGAGCAGAACCAGATCATTATACATGGCAATAACAATACTATATGATGATCACTTCTGATGGACATGGCTCTCTGCAACAATGAAATGTTTCAAACCAGTTCCAATTGTTCAGTGAAGAAAGCCATATACACCCAGAGAGAGGGATGTGAGATGTGGACCACAACATAACATTTTCATGCTCTCTATCGATGTTTGCTTGCATTGTGTTTCCTTTCTCTGATTTTTAGTTCTTGTAGATACGATTTTTCTTGCACAACAATGATAAGTGTGGAAATACGCATACATATATTCGATTTGTCACGTATTTTAACATAATTAACATGTAGTGGATTTCCTGCCATCTAGGGGAGGGGTGGGGAGTAGGGAGGAAAAATTTGTAACAGAAAGCTTTGTAAGGGTCAATATTGAAGAATTACCCATACATATATTTTGCAAATAAAAAGCTTTAATAAAGAAAAAGAAAAAGAGAAAAAAAAAGAGTAGAATCTCTTCAAAGATTAGGGCAAAACCACTAAAAATTGGCATTCTGGAACTTCTACTCACCTCTAAAGTCAATCATATATCTGAACAGCCTCTATGGTACCATTTCCCTTACATGAAGCACTCCCTCAATTGATTAGACTCTTGACCCAGGGCCCTTCCTTGCCCATCTATATCTTTCCTCCAGTGTTGCTAATATAATGGATCAGTTACTGAAGCTTCTCCTCTCCACCCCCCTTTACCCATCCAAATTTAGGTAGCTCAGAGGTTGGGACCCAAGGGTCCTATGGTCACTCCAGACTTTAGATCATTATCAGTATTATATCAGCTCCATTTACATCAGCTCCATTATGGCTTATGGCAGCTTTTGTGGGCTAGTCTGGGAATCTACCCATTTACAAAATTGTTTTTATGGGAAAATGTCTTCTGACTTCTGATTTACAAATGAACTTTTGGAACACAGCCTGTTCAAAATGGAGGATTGCCTGTAATAGACTCAGACACATTCTATATGGGAGACAAAAAGTATATCCAGGTACATGCAATTACAGATTACTGGTGAGAAGAGCTTTTTGTCTTTGCTCTGCAAACAAAAAAGAGAAAATAATATTTCTCATTCATTCAAATACAAGATAATAGGGTAGAAAACATGGACAAAAGAGTTAAAGGAAAGGGGGACGTTATTTTTACATTTATTCTGCCTGCTCCAAACAATAAAACATTGATGAGTATATTCTCGAAGTTGCATTTTAGTTTTTATTTATTCATTTATTTTACTGAAATATAAGAATGAAAAAACATTTATTAAGTGTTGTATAAGAATTGTTAAGCATTGAAATACAAAAACATTAGGACTTCCTGCTTACATTCAAATAAAGGGACTTGTGACCAGGGAGGAGGTATCTTGGTTTTCAAAGTTATTTGAGTTGGTGAATGGAATCATAGGAGAGGAGATTGGCACCCTCCAAGAGTAATGGCAATATTGATTTGATTATGGTTCCAGAACTGCTAAGGGGTAAGTTCTCAGAGAGGAAGGAAGGAAACAAGTGTTTATTAAGCTCCCGCTACATGCCAGCCACTTGCTAAGCATTTTATAAGTATTATATCCTTTGCATATCTTATAACAGCCCTGGGAGATGATATCTCCATTTTATAGTTGAAGAAACTGAGGCAAACAGTCGTTAGCTGACTTGCCCAGGTTCACATAGCTATTATGTCTTTGAACTTGTATTTGAACTTGGGACTCTCTTTCTCCAGATCCAGGATTCTCTCTATAACACCATCTAGCTTCCTCTATGAATAATTAATCATCCACATTCCTATAATTAGCATTGTTTTTCCATAACCAAATTATTTAAAAAATTTTCTCCCTCTCAATTTATTTTTCTTTAGTAGCTATAATTAATATTGATATTTTCTCCTGATATTATATACTATTTTATATCAACTTATATCTTATATTTACTTAAGAATGTAAGCTCAAAACCACTTTTGAGGAGGAACAAGGTGAAAGGAGAGAGAGCATAGAATAAACAGGGGGGTAAAGTTAGTAATATTAACTGTGAAAAGATTTTTGAAAAAACAAGTTATTCCCTAATTAATATATGATAAAAGATATGATCAATGCCCAAAGTGCTATAAAATAATGCATATCCTTTGACCTAACAATACTACTACTAGGTATGAATCCTAAAAGAGATTTAAAAAAAGGAAAAATGACCTATTTTTTTAATTAAAGCTTTTTATTTTCAAAATATATGCATGGATAAATTTTCGACATTGACCCTTGCAAAACCTTGTGTCCCAAATTTCTCCCTCTTTCCCCCCCCACTCCCTTCCCTAGATAGCAAGTAATCCAATATATGTTAAAAATGTTAAAATATATGTTCTAATATATATATATATATACATATTTATACAATTATCTTGCTGCACAAGAAAAATCAGATCAAAAAGGAAAAAATGAGAAAGAAAACAAAATGCAAGCAAACAACAACAAAAAGAGTCAGAATGCTATGTTGTGATCCACACTCAGTTCCCACAGTCCCCTCTCTCGGTGTAGATGGCTCTCTTCATCACAAGGCCGTTGGAACTGACCTCAATCATCTCAGTGTTGAAAAGAGCCATGTGAAAGGACCTATTTGTACAAAAATGTTTATAGCAGCTCTTTTCTCAGAGCAAAGAACTGGAAATTGAGGGGATGATAAGAAATGATAAGAAAAGGATGCTCTCAGTAAAACTTGGAAAGTCCTTTATGAACTCAAAGTGATATGTACTGTGTACAAACTAATAGCAATGTTGTGGGATGATCAACAATGAATGACTTCACTATTTTCAGAAACGCAATGATCCAAAACTACTCTGAGAGACTTAAAATGATAAATGCTGCCCATACTCAGAAAAAGATATGATTGTGTCTGAATACAGATTTTTTACTTTATTTTTCTTG
>JAJPUD010003003.1:182898-222124 GCA_023553655.1 Myrmecobius fasciatus
CAGGGGGCATCTTATTTTTTTGAAATCCCAGCACCTAGCACACAGAAAGTAAATGCTTGTTGCATTTACTTGAATAATTCCACATCCTTCTGGTAGCCTGCTGCATGAATACTCTGGGGGACTTCCACATTAGGGCCTTCTCTTCTTAGGGAGATCTTCTCCCTGAGACTACAATTTGGGGAAGGACCTCAGCCATGTTTCACCTCCTTCTTGACTTGTCTGCCCTCAAACTTCACCTCCTCTTCCTGTACCACTGGGAATACTCTGCTCTGGAGCCTTTTTCTTCCTTGGCAATTTCCTCCATGAGCACCTCCCTACCAATTTCTAGCTCTGCTCTGTTTCTTTCCCTTTCCCTCCTCATAAGAACTTTGGGAAGTAGGTACTTAATACATGAATTGTTCATTGATTTTTTAAAAAAAAATTGACTCTGGATTCCCAGTTCTGAATCTTAAGGAAGAGGTATGTGGGGTGAAGATGTCAGATTACAAGATGGAGAATGGAAAAGAAGACAGAGTAAGGGCATCCTATTTTGCTAACCCAGGTCCCCAAAGTAACTTAAAAAGTATTTAAATTTAAGGCTACTTATAACAGTGAATAGAGAGCTGGCTTTAGAGTCTCTAATATCTCGTTTCAAGTCAACTTCTGGTTCATAATGGCTTTTGGGCCCCCAGATGACTTTCTTAAATTCTTTAAGTTTCAAATCTGCTTTAGTAGAGGAAATTTTCTCACTAGTAACACCCTATTCTGCCAAAATCATAGGCCTTGACCAATAGATAAACAGATATCTATGATGGATGGATGGATAGATAGATAAATATATAGATAGACAGATAGATAGATAGATAGATAGATAGATAGATAGATAGATAGATAGATAGATAGATTAGGCCCATCCCTGGGCCTAATATGATTTGGGACAAGGACAAGTATAAGGTTTTGCTTCTTCTAAAATTCTCTCCCCCACTTCACCTACTTAGTATTTCCCAGAATTTCATTAACTGGGGGACAAAGATTTTCATGTTATCATTAGAGGAAAAGGATTTTAAAATACAATTATGTAAGAAAGTTAAAATATCAGTATAGATGAGCTTTTGTCAAAGCATAAAATATATTAGAAGATCTCCTGTGTTGTTAGGAGGGAGTTAAAAAGCAGCAAGACCAAACATCTTAAGTTAGGAAGAATGGGATGCTATCTAGAGAAAAGGAGAGACTAGAGATCTGGAAGACAAACTTTGCTAAAATCACAATTTTGGCCTTCCGAGTCCTACTTATCTTTATCTGTCAACAAACAAGAGCTGTATGCAAAGATATGTCACCTCCTGCTGAGTAGGTCAAGTCTTACACAGGCTGGTTTAGCGGGAATTGTGGATAGAACTGGAAAGGAACAGTAAATGAGAACATCGGCGACCTCCAAGGTCACTTCCAACTTTAAATCTATCAGCCTATGGATCCATAAAGTGGGGAAGTCATGAGGAATTATCTTAGAAAAGAGGTAAACACACATAAAGTGAGCTCCTTTGGGTTTAATCAAGGAATAAACCTCTTCAATCTCTATGCTATTTCCCATCAGACTTAGAGATTTATATCCAGAGGTCAAAGTATTTTCATCTGCTCACTGATTCTCACATTATTCAGTGATTCTGTTAATTGATTAGAATGATGTTGAAGATGGTCAGTTACATCAGCATAATTTCTGCATGATTTAATAGTTGATGGTAATATTTTGGGATCCTTCCTTTTCCTTTCTAATGGAAATTTGTTTCCTTATGCAAATCAATTTTAAAGTAGTACCATCAGTGTTTCAGGCCATTTCCAAAGGCCTTGTGATGAAAAGAGCCATCTACCCCCAGAGAGAGTACTGTGGGGACTGAGTGGATCACAACAAAATATTTTCACTTTTTTGTTGTTAGTTGATTGCATTTTGTTTTCTTTCTCATTTTTTTTCTTTTTGATCTGATTTTTCCTTGTGCAACATGCAATTGTGGAAATATGTATAAAAGAATTGCATATGTTTAACATATATTGGATTAGTTATTATGTAAGGGAAGGAATGGGAAGAAGGGAGGGAGAAAAAATTTGGAGCACAAAGTTTTACAAAGGTGAATGTTGAAAACTATTGATGTATATGTCTTGAAAATAAAAAACTTTAAAAAAGAGTAGTATCATCAGATCAGAGGTTTAGTGACTCAACTATATACAATTCACATATTGTTTTTGGAAAGACATGATGTGGTGTGTGTAAGATGGGTTAAACTCCATTATTACTCTGATCACCTCCTCTGTCTGGACTCCAGTGAAGATAACCCAGGACCTTGAGCTTGGGAACCATGTCATACCCCTACCCCACTGGTCCTGCATCTAGCCTGGTTCCTACCACCATCATCTAGGAGAACCAACCTCGAGGAAAAAGATCCCATCCTCCTCAGCACCAAAACCAACTGCCAATCATTTGCCATCAACATAAGCCCAAGAATCTTGGGAAACTCAATGCCCTTCAGACCACTATTACCAGCCTGGGCCCCATCCTCCAGGGGAGTCACCATTTTGGAAAGGTGACCTGACCATGGACTCTGCAGGTACTTGTCCAGCCCTATTTCTCTTCTGATCTCAGTCTCACATCTCCAGCTGACTCATGGACACCTTGAACTGTATTCCTATAGAATCTTAAACCCAATATGTCCAAAGCAGACTCATCTTTCCCCCCTAAATGCCCTTCTCTTTCTATCTTCCCACTACTCTTGAAGGTACCACCACTCTCCCAGTCACTCATCTGAGGTGTCTCCTCTATTTCTCTCTTACACTCCCATCTGAACTGTTGCTAAATCCTGTCAATTCTACCTTCTTAATGTTTTTTGGATATACTTCCCTACCTTCTTCTCATCATGTCACCCTTTGATAAAGGACTTTATCACATCACACCTGGACTGCTACAACACCTGCTACTAAATCTTCCTGACTTGTCTTTACCCACTCAAGTAAATTGATCTTACTAAACCAGGGCTTCTTAAACTTTTTCCACTCACAATCCCTTTTTTCCCCAAGAAATTTTTTCTTCTTCTTTTTTTTTTTTTTGCTGAGGCAATTGGGGTTAAGTGACTTGCCCAGGGTCACACAGCTAGGGAATGTTAAGTGTCTGAGGTCAGATTTGAACTCAGGTAGTTCTGACTTCAGGGCTGGTGCTCTTCCACTGTGCCACCTAGCTGCCCCTTCCCAAGAAATTTTTACATGACCACAGGTATACAGGCATATAAAATAGGTATGCAAATCAAACATTTACTGATAACAAATTATAATTTCACAATCCCTACATTTGGTTATGAAACCCCATATGGGGTTTATGAGCCCCCAGTTTATAAGAAGCTGGGGACTAAAGCTAGCCAGGGAAGTAACAACTCTAGTAGTCATTGAACTCAAGGATAAAATATAAAATCCTTTATTTGGCATTCAAAGCCTTCACAATCTAGCTCCCTTCCTACCTTTCTAAATTTCTTACATCTTATTCACCCTCCCTGATGTAAGGACACTGGCCTTCTTGCTGTTCTTTTCACAAGACATTCCATTCTTAATTGTATTTTTATAGGTTGTTTACCATGTTTGAAATGCTCTCCCTCATTTCCCTGGTTTTCTTTAAGTTTTATCAAAAATCCCACCTTTTGCAAGACACCTTTCCCAGACTTTAACTTTGGTGCCTTTTTTTCTGAGATTCATCCAGGGTCATCTCCATTCATTCTGATCTATAAACCTGCCATTGGTCCCCGATGGCTCTGGAGGAGAAAGTGAGACTGGTGACTTTGAACAGCCCTCCCTCATTTAATATAATTGTATGTCATGGCATCTCCCTGCAGTCATGGTCCTTTTCAATTATGAAGAACAACAACAAGCAACAACAATATGTAATCTATTTTAGCTATAATCTATTTGCACATAATTGTTCACATTTTGCCTCCTATTAGATTGTGTATTCCTTGAGCGCAGTAACTGTATTTTGCTATTCTTTATATCCCCGGTGCTTAGTAGGATACCTGGCACATATTAGGTACCTAGTAAATGGCTTTGACTGTTGGCACATGATAGGCACTTAATAAGCACATATTGACTCTTCTCAAAGAGGATGGCTTTATTATGAGTAGTTCTTTCAGATTAACCTTATTTTCGTTGACAGGGAAACTAAACTGGTTGATTCAGGGAAATGCCAGTGATAGTGTCTGTAGAGGGTGGATGGAACTCTGATAATGAACAATAAAAAGGTAAAACTACTTAATTCTTTGTGTTTTATTTATGCCAAGGGGAATGACTTGTGGACAAGGGCAAAATGAAAATGGACAATAGGAAGTTAATGCTCAATATAAGTAAAAAGATATTAAGAAAACACCTACTTGCCCTTGATGAATTTACATTCCCTGGCTTCCAGACTATATCCTTGGGTATTGAAAGAACTGGCAGACTGTCAGAGAAAAAATTTTATTATTATTTAAAATAATAGTGAAGAATGGGAAAGTTTCTACAGTACTGAAGAAGAGCAGGCACCCTGGTTTTCTGATAAGAGAACAAAATAGGAACCTGGACTGGAAAAAATTTCCAAACTCTTCCATAAAGGGCCTCAGAAATAGCTGCCTTTCAAGCTTGCTGATAGCAGTTAGCAGTCCTTTCAGGTTCACCAAGGCATGCAAACGATGGCACAATCTCTTCATCATGGAGGTTACCTGGTAGTCTAACAGTATTTGCAATTGGCAGGGGGCTGCTTACCATTCATGGGCTGCCTAGTTAATCATCCATTTAAACTTTAAATAGCAATAGCCTTCACTCCTTATGCCCTCCATAGGGCTTGTCCTCTTAATACTCACTCCTCAGCTGAGTACTTTAAGTTATAACCAGCAAGTCAAAAGCTAATTTAAGTCTGGGAGAGTTCACCCAAATGCTGATTGCTTTGTCCCTGGGGTTTTGCCCTCTATAATTACTGCAGCCATTGATCCCATATTCTTATTATCTGTAAATTCTCCTTAAAGCTTTAAAAAAGAGCTCCATGAAATTTTGAGAGCTTAGATCATGGTCAATTGTCTGTAAAGGCAAAACTCTTCTCCAGTCTTTCCTTGCAGTTTCCACCTCTATCCATCTGGCCCCTTCCCATACACCACCATGTAGTATGTTCCCTAGCCATCATCCTCTCACCTGAACCCTAGACTCCACTTGTGTCCCTGATAGGTGAGCTTGCTTTGGCCTAGGCCACTTCCTGACTTTGCCCTCACCATTCTCTGGGTAACTCCTATTCTCTTGTCCTAGTACAATAATACATCCAGAATCTCCTTAAAACTAGCCTCCAGTCTCTGATTCTAGATCTTGGAAAACTAGGGTGACATTATCTAATCTTACCAGAATCCTCACTATTGTGGAAGTCTTTTTTTTCCTCCCTAATTGACTCTAGCCAAGATGACTCCCAAAGCTCTTCCCTCTTAAGAGGTTTTCTACATCTCCTCCCCCCCTTTCCCTCGATAGAGGTAGTGCCCTTGTTTTAGTGAAGAAACCACCAGTCCCAAGCTCTCTTCTCTGACTCCACTTTCAATCCTCTCTGCATTATTCTCCATTCTCTCCTCCTTCCCTCCTCCCCATCTCAGATGAAAAGATGGGCTTTCTCCTGGTAAAGGCCAATCCCTCCAATTGTGCATTTAATCCCATAAATAAATCAATAAGCATTTATTAAGTACCTATTACGTGCCAGGGATACAAATAGTGAAACAATTTCTATTCTCTATCTTCAAATTTGGAGCTTACATCCTTACACTCCACCCCATTCCAAGCTCATCTGAAACCTTATTCTCTTAGTTATTCCCTCTTTTTCCTAACCCCAATTTCTCTCTCCACATCCCATATATATTTAAAAAAGCAAAAACAAAACTTCACTTCCATTTCTTAGGTGACAATTTATCCCTTTTTGTCACACACTCCTAAAAAGGGTTATTTATATTTTACTGTTCAGTCACTTTCAGCTTTCTTTCTCCAACTTGTTTTACGGATAAGAAACAGCTAGTAAGTTCCTGGGATTGGGCCTGAGGTCAGGCCCTCCTGATTCTAGCACTGGCATTCTATCCACTTTGCCATTTGCTGCCCCCAC
The DNA here is from genome assembly GCA_023553655.1 of Myrmecobius fasciatus. NCBI lineage: Eukaryota > Metazoa > Chordata > Mammalia > Dasyuromorphia > Myrmecobiidae > Myrmecobius > Myrmecobius fasciatus. The sequence continues at coordinate 189,008 of JAJPUD010003003.1, forward strand.
TGTCTACCTGTCTACCTAAATTTCTTCACTTCCCACCCCTCAATGCTTTGCAATCTGGCTACAATTCTCTTCAAGATTATTAAGTATTTCTTCACTGAAGATCCTATTGCCAGCCTCATTGTACAATCATGTCTCTCTAGCTTTTGCCATTGTAAACTTCTCCCTTCTTTCTATTCTCTCTTGGAGATCTAATCAACTATGAGTTTAATTATCAACTCCAATGTAAAAGTATTGCCCAAGTCTATATACCTAGCTGGCCCGAGTTCTGATCTCACATAAAATCACTTACCTATAGGATTATGTCCCATGGGCAGGCCAAACTCAATATATTCAAGTAAATATATATTCTACTCTCATCAACCCTAACTACTGCCCCCAATCCTATCTTTCTTCCTAATCATTATTTTTGTCAAGGCACAACTACCCAGGTTCATATAACTCAGTCATTCTCAATTTTTCACTTTCCCCCTCATCTAATTAGCTTGCAAATCTTGCAGATTCTAATGCCAAGTCAATTCTTTCAACCTTCGCCTTCTGTATTCTAATTCATGTTATCATTGGACTTTTCAAGAGCCTCCTAATTAATGTCTCTTTCTTTCCTTTTCCAATCCATTTTTCCATCCAGCAGCCAAAATAATCCTGATCAAGCCGCTGCTCAAGTAGCTTGTCCCTAGGGAAAAAAAAAAAACCAAAAAATAAAAAACCACTCATATCTCTGGCACTGAAAGCCATTCATAGCCTATGTCCTACATATTCCATTTCTCCTTTCCTAGATTTTGCATAGGCTGATCCCTTGTCCCTAGAAGGCTTTCCCACCTTACCTCTGCCACTTGAAATTTCCAGCTCCCTTCTCCAGGTTCTTATGTGGAAGAAGGACCACAGCATTTGTTCTTGTTTGTCTCCAGAAGGTGGAAATGGAACCAACAGGGAAAATACAGAGGCATAAATGTGGACTTGACTTCAGGAAAAACCCTTCCTTATGATGAAAGACATAGAACGGGCTACCACAAGAATGCAGGTTTTTTTAAGTAGAGGCTGAAGTCTCCTAGGGTGTGCTACCTTTCCCATGAGCTGCAGAGATCCCATCTACTCTTCCAACTTCACTTAGGACCTCTGGAATTCCTTCAGGGAGGAATCACTTATGCACAGACACAACCATTAGACTTGTGGACACTGATCCAATCCCCAAGAGAGAGTAGAAAGAGAAGAGAGCACAATATAGAGCCATGGGGTCTAGCCACACTTAGTGGACAGGACATGGATAATGGACTTTATTCATGACCTAAAATTTCAGGAATTTAGAAGTGCTCAAGTGGAATTGAAAAGGTAGAAGAAAACTCAGTTCTGTAAAGGCTCCAACAAGTGCCACCTCCTACCCCAAGCCTTTCCTGATACTCTTCCATTAGTTACCATTGTCCCCCACTTCATAAATCCACATGTAGTAAGTTTGTTGAATTACATTCTTAAAACTCAAGGATTTTACCAATGTGGTGTTACATGGAGATAAGATAACCTATTTGGGAATAAATTCTCAACCTAGTCTAGATGTATACTCCTGATACAATGGAAAGAGAGCTGTGATGTACATATACCCTTGGAAGATACATATCTTGTGAGAATTTGGCTAGCAAACAGCACTGTAAAAAAAAATGGCTAGTTTTGAGTTCCTAGGTAGTAAAGAGTGAACTTTCTAATACTTTTCATTTATCAGCTTATTTGCTGTAACTAGTTATAATCACCAGGAAAACTTTTATTTTGTAGTTATTTGAGAGTGGCTACTACCACCATGATAATATTCAGTTGAAAACACTACTAGGGGCTACATTTTTTCTGCCCCCTTCCCTCTCTCATAAGCAATTTGTACAAATAATAATAATAATACCAGTCTGTGGATGTCCATAATTAAGTTGTTCCTATTATAAAAATGGAAATAAGACTACTATATTTCAGCAGGAGTTTAAAAAAAAGAGAGAACATACCTATAGGAGGCTGGAAAGGCAGTGGCAAGATGTCATTAAAACACTGCCTTCGCTACCATCAACCACTGCATTGCCTAAAAACACATTAACAAATGGGCTGTTTATGAGAGCGAGCTCAGGAGGCAAACATGCCCACAACTTGTCAGAGCTGCCATTCTAGGATAAAGTCTGCAAAGACCAGTTTAGGAAAATGAGCACTTAACAGACAGCTGGATCTTGATTTTAGCTCTGATCTGCTCCTACCTCCACCAGTCCTTGTGAGCATCTGAGCCGGATCCCTCCCCACAGCCCAAACCAGAATTGAGCCTCACGTTAGACAGTGGAAAGCTGAAGGAGGCTCCTTCCCAATTACAAGACTTGGCATGTGATGGCAGGGGCTCCCTCTGCCCAGGCCTTTGTTGTGTGTGCCTCACTCCTCCTTTCTGTATTCTCACCTCCTAGAAATTCTCCAGAATTCAGAAGTAAGGAAGCAATCTGAAAGGTGCCTCATACCATCATTTTGGTTTGTTCTAGGAAAAAGAGCACATCCTAGCAATACGCCTCTCGTGGCCCTGACCCCACCCAGGGAGCTACTTGGGTCAGCTCCCACAGCAGAAGTGCTAAGAGAGAACTCCAAGAGGAGCTGGGAGAGGGGCTCAAAGAAAAATCTAGGGAAACATCTTCCCAGACGACCAGCTTTCCTTAGGAGCTCTTCCTTTAGGAAATGGGCTGCAAGAGGGAGCAAAGTCCTTCTTTGCTCAGTGCCCAGGTGATCTCTAGAGCAGAGTAGAGCTGAGACCAGCTCCCCGCCCCCTTGAACCTGTCAAAAACCCTTCTTGTTTCCATCCTTCAACTGATGCCCTGCTGGGACAGGAGCCTTGGGGGTCTGCACAGGTGTCAGACATACAAACATAGTGGAGGCTTCCAACAAGGTGGACAGAGGTGTTAGGACTAGGATGGCTAAATGCCATCTTTGTCTACACGATGTCACCAGCCATGTTGTTCAATAAAACAATAATCTTGTTACTTATAGTGTTCTCTAAGTGATATTCAAACCAAATACATCTATTGATTAGAAGCTGTCTCAAATAAATCTGCCAACTGATGTATAATCAGGAAATGATGGTGTGAAAAATATAAACAAAATATGAAGTGTTTATTCCTATCAAGTTACTATCAAAGGCCTATGCTTATAACAGTTACAGAGTCTCATCTGTCAAAGAAAGAGTAATAACACTGCAGAAGAGACTGAATTTTTTTTGTAACTTGGGAGAACCAGTATCCCCAAATAACTGTATATGCTCTTAGCTACATTTCTCTATTTTCAATTGAAACTTTAAATGTTTTCTAGATGGGAACTGGCTTACTCTGATAATACAATAAAAATGTGAATTTCTGATCTTTATGGAAATTTTCAATTTTGAACTCTCAACCAGAAAGTTATATCCTTGCTTATAGTTTTTACTAATAGAAACATTCTAGCCAGGAAGCTTAATCAATTTTGTGTTTGCTACCTGTATGTAATAATAATAAAAAAGAGCAAAGCTGACATCAATTCACAATAAATTTATTTTACATAAAGGAAAAAGCTTGCCGTTAGTGAAAAATTCAGTAGAAAACAGATCTCCTGCTTTCGATCTAGTTTACTCAAAAGTAGAATCCGCTTGTTAGTGAAAACTTCAGTAGAAACAGAAAATCCTGTAAGAAAACATCCTTGGCACGAAGTAAAAAGCTCTTAACACCAAATCTGAAGCAATGAAAAATTTACCATGCAACATTATTGGCAGAAAAGCCTATTTCTTTCTGATGGCTGGTAGTTTCTGAGTCTCTTAAGACATTAACATGGAAGACACTTAAACCTGCTTTACATAGTTAATCATATATAAATATCATGTCATAACTGGTAGTCTGTCTAGAGGCCCCCCATTTAGTTGAGCAGTTCTAAGTAAGTAATTGGTACTTTGCCCTTTTGATTTCCCCTTTCACCCATCAGCCAGTCTGAATCCATACCAACGATACTGTAAACTGTGATCACCTAAAAAACAAACAAAAAACATTTTTAGTTACTAATTTTATTAATAAAATGTGACAGTGATCATAATTGTTCTTCTAAATCATGTTATTCATATATATAGATATATAAAACACTTTTTAAAAGTCTGGCTCAAACTCTCATTTTTTAAGGGGGTTAAGCAATATTATAATCTTGTCAAAAGATGCATTGTCTCATAGGGCCACTTTTTCAAACACAGAAAAAGCAACATATTATCCATTTTTTGATATTTTATTCTATTATACAAGATTTTAAGCCAAGAGAAGAGAGGCAATAATATAAACCATTAAAAATCCAGAGAGTCATGCTTGAGGAAATAGATTTTCTAGATGTCATTTTGGGACTCCTCATGTGTCATGCTTGTCCCAGAGGGTATATCCTAAGGTAGTGATCTATGTGTCTTTATACAACAGTCATATCCCTTACCTCATCTGCGAGAAGTGATAATTCACTACTGTTGGCAGCATCATAGTCATAGAGCACTCTGGCTTTCCTACTTCCACTGGATTCCTTCAAGTCACTGAGGGCAGGAGTAACAACTGTGTTACTTGCTGAAGGCAAGAGACAGGTGGTAACTGCCGTTGATGAGGAAACGGAGGCATTTGACATTGAAGTTGCGGAAGACTGATTGTTGTTAGACACAAAGGCAGATGGAAAACTGTTGAAAACAAAAAAGTTATTTCTCTATTTCTTACTTTATTTAAAAAAATTAACATACAATTTATTTACAAAATTGTTAGTGTTTTAGTTCATAATGATGAACTTCTTTTTAGTTAAAATAAGGGATTCAATTTCTCCTCAGAGTAGATAATCAGACTTGTGAGATTATCGTTAAACTCTGAAGGAAAAAATATTCTGAGAAATCAGACAATAAATATTTCAACAAATTTCATTTGTGAAATATTCAGCACCATAGTGCCACCACTTGGTGGCACTATTCACTTTCTCAACCTCCATTTTTGGAAAAAAAGTGGTTAATGACAAAATATTCTTATGACCCATCACCCAGCTCCTATTTCACTTCTAACTCCACAGAATAATGATATTGGAAAAAGTTCATAAAGCTCCAGGGAGAAATAACTAAAAGTGTGTTACAAAAGTTTTCTCTTAAAGACTTTTGGGACAAAATATACTACTTACAGAATGTTTCTTGTGTATGAAGAAATTTCCCAGAAAAGTAGAAATTTACATTTGACCTTAAAAATGTTATTGGGGGGAGGAGGGGAAAGGAGAGGGTAGGCAAAGAATAGAACATTTATTTAAATAATAATGAAAACTTCCCAGAATTCTCTTTAGAAATTCAGATCCAAGAAACAAAAATTATCATGGACACAGACACCAATATAATTTGTGTTAATAAGTTTTTTAAAATCTATAATTCAATTAAAATGGTATTATACAAAAGTGGGCACAGTCCCCATTATTTAGTCATTTTTTAGGTTTGTTGGATTCTTCACAACCTCATTTTGGGATTTTTTGAGTGATTTCCCATTTCCTTTTCCAAATGAGAAAACTGAGGCAAATAAGTTAAGTGACTTGTCCAGGGTCATACAACTATTACATCTTCTCCCTCCTCACTTTTGCCTGTTGGCATCCCTAACTCCAAGTTGCAACTAAAATTCTACCTTCTGTCAGAAACCTTTTCAGAAATCTCTTTGTTGCTCAAGCTTTTCCTCTGAGATGACCTTCCATCTATCCCAACTGTATCTTGGATATATGTTGTTCCCTCCACTAGACTGTGAGCTCTTTGAGGGCAGAAATTATTTTTGCCTTTCTTTCTATGCTTATTGCTTAGCAGAGTACCCAAATATGGTAGCTGCTTAATAAAAGCCTGATGACTTGACAAGCAAAACTTTTGTGAAGAGGAATTCTCATTAATCTAGTATGCTGGGAAATGCCCTAGGGCTCTGCACCCAGCTTTCTCCCAAACACCACAAGGGTATTTTGAAGAGAGTAAACCTCTGTAAAGAAGGTTCAATAGAATTTATATTTACCCAAGAACAATTTTTTAAGTACTTGATTTAGTGACATTCTTGACAGATGTTTAAATGACAGTTTTCTCTATTACTTTTATTTCAATTTTTTGCAGCTTTATCTGGGCCTTTTACTATTTAGAGAAAAAATAGGAAGGATTTTTGAAGTCATTAAAGTTGTGTGCTGAAGGAATATCATTAGGCTCATGAAAAAAAATTAAAGTCAAATCAGTAGTTTTAATTTATAGCTTAGTCACTTGACCTATACTCACATCATGAAGTCAGACACAACTGAAATGACTGAACAGCATCTAAGTTTATGTTCATTCTAACCTAATCTTTTCTAATTATGATAAAACAGACATTTGTGATATAATGAACTAAGAGAACTGGTCTTAGAAGTCAGAGCATCTGGGTTTAAGGGAAGCCTCAAACTTATGCTTGCCTGTGATTCCCATTCAGGGTGCCAAGGCTCTAAGGCCTTCCTTAAGGCTATACTGAGACTAGGCTCAGAAATGGCAGAGAGAATTTCCTCACTGTGGGAGGGAAGGGGGGCCTGTTTCCAATGAAAGCAAAAGATCTGGCTCCCCATTTCCTGACAGTCTACAACCTGAGAAACTAAGCTCACTTAATAGAAGAGGGGGTGGAGATAGGGAAGGCTGCTCCAAAAATACAATTCTCTTTGTTTCAAAAGGGAAGTTAAAAAAAAAAAAAAAAAGCAAATGCTTCTGTTAGGCAGTTTTGATCAAAACAAATGCAACTACCAAATTTAGGTTCCACCCTTCAAAAAGGCAAAACTCTAATGCTGTTTCTTCAGTGATAACTCTATATTTACCCTAAAAGATCAGAAGAAGGGAAGAAAGCTCTTATTTCTCTCAGGTTATGTGTTCTTATCTCAGGCACATAGGAGCTATCTACCTTCTCTACCTGGCTGAACTATTATTTGGTGTTTCAAGTTTTGCCTCACAGGAGTTTTGAAAAGGCAGAGTAGACTTATGGGAAATTAAGAAGAGAAAAGACGGGCAATTTTTCCTGTTTGAAACTTATACCCACATATCCTATTTTAAAGTTAGTGTAACTTCTTATATTATTATGTGAATGCCAATGAGGATTCACACTAACTGTATTTGTTTGGATTAGTGATGTAATTTTTTAAAATCTTTTTTTTTTTTTTGATGAGGCAGTTGTATTTAAGTGACTTGCTTAACTTTCCAGAGTCACAGCTTGGAAGTGTTAAGTGACTTAGGCTGAATTTAATCTCAGGTCCTCCTGACTTCAGGGCTGGTGCTCTGTCCACTGTTCCATCTAGCTATCCTGATGTAATATTTTAAAATCCAATTTATTGTTCAAGAAGCAAATATATCATATTTTAAATTCAAATCCAAACTTGCATTTGTTGAATAAAAATAAATGCAAATTTGGAAGAAAAGCAAGGTAACTAAAACCACCCTTTTGCTACCTGTTTTCCCTATGATTGATTCCTCAACCACAGCACAGGTAGTAAAGACTAAAAAAGTGATTCTCAACTAGGTTAGATCCTTTAAACTTTAACTCTAATTTTTCATTCTGTTCTCTTAATACCAATTTATTCTAGTGGCTTGATCCAAACTGACAGCGCCAAGTTTCTCTCCTGTGTTGTAAGAACAACAGAGAAAACCCTCCACAGAAATTCCTGTCCTTTGCCTCTTCAGGATCAGTCTCAACCTTCCCAGAATTCAGTGGAGGAAGGAGGGTTGGTAAATCTGGCTGGTTCCTTGCCAAGTTCCCTGCCTTGCCCTACCCTGCCTCTCCTCTTGCAGACATGTACAGATGGCAAACAGACTTGGGATGCCCAAGGATGACAATGACAAATTCCCAGGCAGTTTAGTGGGATGTGACTTTAGGCAGCAGCTTAACCTCTTTGAGCCAGACTTGACTTGTAAAAAAGGGAGAATACCTGTAGCACTAACCTCCCCAGGTATTATGAGCATCAAACAAGAACATGTAAAGAAAACCTCCTGCAAAACTCAAAATATGATATAAACTGCAGCTATTATGATTCTCTTAGAAGCCAGAATGCTCTGAGAGATCACTTGGATGTTTGAAGGTCTGATGTGGAAGCAAAAATATCTGTAGAAGAAGGTAGTTATACATTTCAAATAGATTCTAGAAAGAACTTGTTATGAAACAATCTGAGCAGCAACAAAGACAAGCTAAACTTGGAGAGTTTCAGCTGGGTGCTTCCCTGTTTGATGCTGAATTTGTCACTTGCAGTCTCTGGATCTCTGTTCCCTCACCTACAAAGGGAGATGCTGGAAGCTCCATGAGCATCAAGGCCATGCTGATGTCTTTCAGACACTGACTGACTCTTCACCTACCTGCTCTGCTTGGGCTGATCGCTCTCTTCTTTGAGTCTCAATTTTTTCATTAAAATGAGGTGACTAGAATGAATTGGACTGATCTTTCACTCTTAAATACACTGATATAATGATGCCCCAGTTACATTTCTTTTTTTCCTTCAAAGTTCCTTTTGATACAGCACAGAGAATAGACTCCCTCAACAGCACTTATCTACATACTGTTCATAGGCCTAAATGTTTGCAAACAGTAGCAACTATTCTATTATACAGGGAGAATAGTGTGAGAACCAAATTACAGTTCTGAAAAAGGAACTGATATTAGGGTCTCTACAATATATATCAGTTCCTATTGTAGAGACCCTAACATCTCTCATCATCATTCCTAAGATCACTTTACACATAAAGTCTCACTCCTCTACAGTCGACAGCTCTGCTCACAAAAGGCATTTATTCCTACCTCCCAAGCTGTTTCTGCAGGTCCAGCATGTACTGGTAGCACTGAGCATAGTAAGTCATCTGGGCTTCCACAAAGTCATTCAGGCAGCGAAGGTGGTGCGCCTAGGAGATAAGGTTAATTATTAGCAGGACCAGGACGGTCCCAACAGATAACTTCATTACACCAACAAAGAACTGCAAAAATCCACAATTAACTTAGGAAAACCACTGCATTACTGAAGAGTAATGATAAAAAGTTTTTTTAATATAATCCTATAACAGTAAGTGTATATGGAGAGGGCTATGTAAAAAATAAGACAAGTTGGCTTGAAAACCTGCATAACTCTATGACAAAGCAAGTCAAGGAGAGATGTACTGTCTACATTTAACCTGATAAAATCTATGTAATTTATGTCCCTGTTCCCATCTCCATCCTTTTGGAGTATACAGAGTAGGCTTTTCTTGAGCATTCAATATTCCAAATGAATTATTTTGAATACTCACATGTGTACTGCTGATCCCTTCCAGAAGGAGTCTGGTTATCTCTGCTTGACGGTCAAATTCACTCTGAGTTATTCTTAATTCCTGTTCAGACTTAAGACAATATATATTTATAGATATATACATATTTAGAATTCACTGAAAGGAAAAATATATTAATTTAGTATTTAGCCTAATCCTTCAATTATTTTTTTACAAGCCCTCTTATCTGAAAGTTAGCTAATTTTAATTTAATATTTATCTACAATGAAATTCACTGACGCTAGTTAGACTAGCATGTGAAGAAGGGGAAATATTGCCATACAAAGGATAGGTAAATATGCACAAAATATTGGGGGGAAAAATGCAAAGGGAGGAATCAAGACATTACAGTACTTAGGATTAATTATTTTAGTATCGAAACTATTTTCTTTCTCCATATCTTCAGATTTGCTTTGAAAAAAACATTTACACAATTAAGTTCTAAAATTACTTTCAAACGGTCTTATTTGTTTTTGTTTCCTTTTGAACTTCATTCTGTTTTGTTTTGTACATTTAAAATGTTACAATGGCTCTTTTTCTGGCACCACTATTGATAACCCCCACCCCAATCTATGGGGAAAAAAATTTTGAAACAAATAATCATTGTCAAGAAAAATAATCATGATTTATTTTCCAAAGAAGTTATCAGTGACATCTAAAATGCCAAACCTGATGATGATCTTTTCTTAAGTCCAGGCTTCTTTTTTCTAGTCTTTAGTCACCAAATGCTGATCAAACACTTTCACCTGATCTTCCAAAGACATCTCAAGCCCCATGTACAAGACATAACTCATCTCCTCCTCCACCCTCCCTATTCTTAATATGTTTCAGTAAAGGGACTACCATTCTTCTAGGCATTCAGGTTCACCTTCACTCTCATTTTCTACATGTTACCGGATGCCAAGGCATGCCAATTCTATCTTTCTTTCCAAAACTCCAATAGCCACCTAATTCAGGCCTTCACTTTTCCTTCTCACCTAGACTACTCAAATACTTTCCCCATAGTCCAATCCATCTTTCACATAGCTTACAGACACAGGACTAAGGACATCATGCCTCTATCCAGGGCCCCACTATTAGTTGATATTTAAAGTTCCTTATGATCATGCTCCTATCGACCTCTCCAGGTTATTTTAAGTTGCTTCCTTCATAGACTCCATGTTCCAGTCCAATTGACTTAGATATTTGGTATTTCAATTCTTGCACATTGACTTTGGAAGAGGTTTCTTCTCTGTCTGAATATACTGCCTTCTTCATCCATATATCTTAAAATCTCTACTTTCACTTAAAACTCAGTTCAAGTGTTATCCTACACTATGGTAAAGTGCAAGCCCCCTGAGGGCAGAAAATGTTCTACTTTTGTCTTTCTATCTCCAGTACCTAACCCAAAGCAGGCATTTAATAAAAAGAAAGAAGGAAGAGATTATGTGAGGTTTCTGAAAATGCAATTTTCAAAACAGTATTTTAATGATCTTCATAGTGTTTCTCTAGGTTTTTACTTCAAACTTAAAAAAAAAGTTTTAAATCAAATAAACAAATCTTGGAGATAAAACTCAAATCCAATCCTATTGTACCAGTTGCAGTTATGAGGCTGCATAATTTTAAGGTTTCTTAATAGAACTCCTTTATAAAAAATTTTGAACTTTTTTCCTTTAAAACTATCAAGCTACAGCTGTTTTTTTCTTCTTTAGCTCCATAAGGCATCTTTTGCAAAAAGAAAAATGATCAGATTTTGTGACATTTCAAAGTTACATAATATTTCTTAAAGTTACAGCCAACCCTCAACTACTCATTGCAAACTGGAGTCAAGACTAAAAAAGTTCACTGAATTTCATGATTCACAAATAATTTTTTGCCAATAATTACTAACTTTACCTCATGCCTTTCCCTCAAATTGTTTAAATAGCTTTGCTCACAAATACCCAAAGAACTGCTCAGTTCATCTAAACTGACTAGCTTATCCTCCTCAGTGGAGGTACATCAATAGAAATAGAAACCAGACCATCAGTATCTCTTCCACTTGCCACAGTTAAGTTGTTCTAAGTCCCATGCAACAAGGCGAACAGCTTCATCTAAAACCTTAACAAGCAAAAAAGCTAACTGGGCAAATTCTTTTCTGTTTCTCAACTCTTCACTCTCTAACTTGAGACATTTAAATTGAATAGGTAAGAAATCAAGTAAAGGGAAATAGCAAATGAAAGTACTGATAATCTCATTGGACAATCAATCTCCATTTCACTGACCTAAGTAGGAAAAGTAGATTCACCACTGGGTTAGGATCCTTGGCAATATGTTGGCATTGCTCAACAAATCATGCAATGAAGTCACAAAAATTATTTGGCCTCAACCACAACACATTGCGCTTTAGCAGTAGGCTCAAGTTTATTTCAGTTAGTGCTAATAATGTCAATTAGATCAAGAAAAGTAAATGGAAAAAAGAAAAGCAATAAATGTTCTACCTAACAAAGATATTAAGGAAATTCAAGGTTACATCTTTAATCATGTGCATTTATAGCTGATCGGGCAATTGTCAAGGCTTTGGGGAAAAGCAAATTGATGTTACAGTAAAACTCTGATAATGATACTCTAGCAAACCCAGAAGGATTAACAGCAGAAGGGAAAAGAAGAGAAATGAAATAATCATATTATACAATGCCTATTATGTGCCAGGTATTGTGCTAACTGCTTTTTATAAATATTTCAGTTAAGAAGTTTCAGAGGCTAGTCACACTTAGGCCTTCAGTGGTAAAAACACAACATGATCTGATCAGGCTGTGATGAAAAAATCAGAGACATCCACAAGACAGAAATTTTCCATATTTAGATTAATTTACATGATTTAGCAGAGAGCTAAGGCTTTGCAAGGCAGAAATATATTGGTTCAAATATGAAGTCACTTACTCAAGAGTTCCAGTTTCTTCATTTGTTAAAAAAAATGATAGTAATTATAATATTTTTCCGTACACAGGTATTTGTAAAAATCAAATCTATATAAAGTACTTCACCACATGGAACCACAGAAATGACAGCTGTCATTATTATTGAAGTGATTATAGATATTTAAGTAAAAGAATACTACTAATTTCAAAGGACATCAAAGGTAACTTTACTAAGAGGAAAACAACTTAAAGGAGAATAGTGCAGCCTAATTTAATATTTTATTTGGTAGGAAAAAAGATGTACTTTTATCATTTTAGTTCAGTATACGGTGGGAACAAAAGACTTTGGATTGGATTGAATTTCTGCCTCTAAGACACAGATCTGACACTTTCTGAAGAAAACAAGAAAAGTTTAAATTATATATTATGTATTGTTTAAGGCATGTAATATATCTTAGATGCATGCTTCAAGAGTTAACCTTCAGTCAGAGGAACCACCCCCAGTATGCAACACAACTGAGGTACGGTCAGAGATGGAAGGGAAAAAAAGCCTTTTCCAGCATGCTTTTCTAACACCTGCTCCAAGGCATAACCCAAGAAGGTACAAGGACAAGAAAGAAGCCAGGGGCCAACTCCACCAACTTGGGCAGGCAGCTTAGTGCCTCCCCTGCTAATTCCTCAGCAGCTAGCTTGCAGCCCACCCGCCTTTCTACTTCAACTCTGCCACTGCCTCCCAGTATCAGCCCTGGCTCCTGGGATCTCATACCCTGTTTCTGGCCACTGCTCCCCTTGAGCTATGATTTAGCTCTCTCCCTTCCTCCCCTTCCACCTCTGGTCCCCACCCATCAGACTGAAGGCTTCTTGAACACAGAAACAGTTTTTGTTTTTGTCTTCCCAGGGTTTAGCAATGTGCCTGGCATACAGTAGATGCCTAATCAATACTTACTGAGGGACTGACTTAATAAATGCTTGTTCATTCATTCCTACACTAGGATTAGACATCTTTAGTTTGAAAACAACTCTTCTCCATAATCTGGGAATTACTGGTCAGACTTCTGGGAAATCCACCTGTGTCAATTTTTCACACACCATGATAATGCTGAATACCTATCACTTAAGTACATTTTACAATATTCTGGCAAGATCTTAAGGAAGCTTATGCAAACAGGTTTCTAACATGTTTATGAAATGGAGATAGTAAAAAACAAAACGAAACAAAACAAAACAAAGACCTGAGCCCAAAGTAAACCCTAGTCACTGCAGGAAAAAAGAGGTTTGCTTAGACAATTACCACAAGCTCTTACCCTGCTATAAACTACAAGAACTAAGAAAAGGTGTTTGATCCAAAGATAAGTATTTGAAGAACTGGTTGTTCTATAATTTTGGGGGGCTATTGTAGTAAAGGGCTGAGTCCTTTAAATTATTACCAACTAACTCCATTGCTGGGTAGGGACTCATTCACAACTTGGACTAGATCAGGGATTACACTAGGGTCAGTGAACTTTAAAAAATATTTATAATTAAATATTTATTTCAATCTAATTGGTTTCCTTTCTAATTTGATGTATTTTAAAAACATTCTAAGAGGAAATCCATAAATTTGGGGATATAATTATAGATTCTCACAATACAATGGGGCCCATGACACATGAAAGGTTAAGAACCCCTGGACAGGTTCCTATAATTTTTAACACTCAAGTGTGATTGCCAGTTCCTTTGTGAAACAGATTAAACCCAATTACAATAATTTCTAAATGCCATATAACCAGTTTGAATTCATATAAGTCAACACCTGAAATAACAGCTCTGAAATAGAGTAGTTCAAGATACTCCACACCGTTTATATGGCAACCAAAACTGATCCTGAATAAAAAAAGGCATACCATATTTTCTACTACATGGCAAGAATAAAAATCTATTTACTATTTTTCCTTAAAATGTCTTTTTTGAAAAATTACCTTTGCAATAATAATGTGCAACTCAATGTTGCATAAGAAAAATTAAGCAGTGTATCAACCTAAGTGTTTTTTCCATAATTTTCAGATTTTCAGATCAGCAAATTTTAGATTTAGAAATCTTTTCCGATAAATTTTTGTTTAAAGACTTACTTTTGTTACTTCCTCCGCCCAAATCTAGCCAGCATTAAAAATTAGAGAAAAATTATTGAAGACCATGAAAGAAAATTGTGATTACAACATTTTCTATATCACTGAACAGGTAAATTACAATATTATTTCAGCATCCTTATCAGGACTATATTTTTATCCCCCCTCCCAGTTACTGAAATTTTAACAGATTAAAACATTCTAACAATTTATTTAGTCCAATTTATAAAAACTTTCTTCAGTGATATATGAATTCAAATAAAAATGATTACTTGAATAACTCAATTATAGAAATTACAGATTATAGAAACCAATTACTATACAGAAATTAATGAAAGCCAGAATTTCACTTTTGGTCAGTTTTCAGATATTTCTAGGTCCAAGCTTCCTCATCTATCAGTATGTTGAGCAAGATAACTGTCAAAATCACTTCTGGCTCAAATTATGGATTCATACTTAGAGGAGATTAATATTAACATGGGCTATAATTGGATACTTTACATTGACATTACTAACTTTAGAAGAGTAAACCCAAGTTATAATAATAGTTCATGTTAAAAAAGCTGGAGTATAAATGTTGAAAACAAGGTAATTTTTGGCAAATTTCATAACAACACTTGGAAAACGTTTGTTTTTCTTTCTTTTTAACCTAAAATCTTCAGCTGGATGATCTGACTCCTTCTGGCTCTAACATTCTATGTATACTAAAACTTACATACTAATTTTACCATTATGACAAACATTTTCATACATTCACATTATCTACTAAATAAGACAATGAAAATGAGTAAATGTATTCTCTTGCTATTTGAAAAATATGCTAATTTTCTTAAGGACTTAAGTAACTGTGGTAACAGAGATAGTGAAAAATAATCAGAAATTGTATATATTTAGTATGTGAAAAATTTTTTTTAATTATTTTAAGCCTGAGTATTATATGCAACTTCCTTGTTTTTGGCAAAGCATTAATTTTTTAAAGTTGTCATGCCAAAAGTGGTCCTAATTACACTACAGATTCTCTACTATTCCAGCTGGAGTAACACATGCTCAGGCCACTGATATCCAACAATCATAACTGCTCAATAAGTACTTGTTGACTAACATTGGAACTTGGGTTGCTTTCAGATTTCAGTGCCTTAAGTTGAAATAATTTTCAATAACTTTTTTTTAAAAGTTATGTCTCCAGTGTCTCAAAAGACAACATAAAATTAAAGCAAGTTAACCATAAATTTAAAAAAAAATTTCACCCAAACTTGAGTAAACATATATATTACAGCAGAAATATGAGCTGTGAAGAAAATAGCAGAAAAAAACCAAACTTCTCAACAACTCACTTCTGGCTCCTTTGTAGACCCACAAGAGAGGAGCTGGGATTGGGCAGGAGATGGGCAGCTGCTGGCTGAGTGCCTCCTTGTTGAGAGGCAGTGACAATACCCCCAATACTAGGATGGGAGAGAGAATGTTCTTATACTAAGCAAAGATCAAATTGATGAAAACACTGGCCTACATATATCAAGGAAAGGCAGAAGAAAAAGCCTATTTTAGTATGTGATTATAGATTCTGACAACTGGTTTGTAAGCACAATATTCAAAAAAAAAGTTACTTTGATGACAAATTTTTATAGTTTGTTTTTGCATTTAATATATAATTCTGAATGTCTAACTTTAGAAATTCAAAACGTAAAGAGATGTTGAATAGCAAGAGAAGACAGTTCACTGAAGATGTAGAGAACGTGGTAGGGCCAACAAACCTTCAGCCATTTTACATGCAGCAAGTTGAGCATGTAAGATAAATTTACCATAAAGTTATCTCCTTCAGGTTGAGTCGAATTTAGTTGCTTAAGTGTACAGATAAGAGACAAAGAACATATTATAACAATGAACACAGTGAAAGAGTTATCTCTTTTGTACAAACAACACTAAGATGAACAGAAAAAATTTCTTTTAAAAACTGAGTAAACTGTGATAATTTGTGCTATTCATTTTTATTTAGGAGATAAATTTAAAAATACATCACTGTCTAATAGAGGTCTAATTTAAATCAGGATAATGTAGAAGAGTCTTGACTAGTCACAAGACAGGTTTAAAAAAAAAAGCAGCTTTGGAAATACCAAATTTTTAACAATCCTTCTAAGTCTGTTCTACTTGGTTAAAGGTTTTCTATTCAAAGGATCATTCTTCTGTTATGAATAAATAATTATAGGCACAATGTTATCTTTTAATGAGTTTCAGGCAGTTGTTAACATTCTCTAAAATAATATGAAAAACATGCACATCTATTTATTTTTATTAAATAAAAATTTTATTAAATATATTTATGACAGTCTGTGGGAACAGATATACACATTCTAAATGTTCATTTTATATTTGTCAACTGGGCAACAATATAAGGTGCTCAGATTAGAAATTATAAATGTAGCCCAGTTAAAAAAAAAAGAGAGAGAAAATAGTATAGAAACAGGATAACAGCTTAGCATTAAAGACATTCTTTTCCCTATTCATAACTCGGAAACCCAGAAGCAATGATGAGTAGAACTCAAACACAATTCAATTAAAGGGATAAAAAGTTATAAGTTGAAGATGCATTCCCGAGTATGGTTACTGAAGGATGGCAAGGTGGACAAATATGGAAGTGATAAAGTAAAAAGGTATAATTAGCTTTGTCTCTTTCATGTAATCTTTTTTTTTCCTTCTGCTGAAGCAATTGAGGTGAAGTGACTTGTCCAGGGTCACACAGCTAGGGAGTGTTAAGTTTCTGAGACCAGATTTGCACCCAAGTCCTCCTGACTTCAGGCTGGTGCTCTATCCACTGTGCCACCTAGCTGCCCCCATGTAATCTTTTAATACATTAACCTCCCAAATTTAGAAAACTGCGATTTGGAATACTTTGAAGGGTTAAATTATTGTCAGAAAGCAAGTTTCCCTTTACTCTTTCCAACCTAGAAATACCTTAGAAGGCCACTGGATGCTATTGGGGGCATCTTAAATTCCTGAACATACAAAAAAGCTGTCATATCAGAGGTCAAATATGTCAATGTTTCTAACAGGTAGAATCAGGTATCTAAAACTATATGCTAATAAAGTTTACAAAAATACTTACATTGTGATGTACTATAAAAAGTAATATGATATCCCCTTGGAAGAAATATATTTTAGTTAAAACAGCAGTATTTAATTCATTTTTAGAATGATATTGGAATAATACAAAGTTTCTGCTTGGAAAGTAAGACATGTAATGCATTTTTGGCTCTTACTGCCAATTGATTTTACCAGATGGACAGAACAGTACTTAAAAAAAAAAACCAACAACTGGTCTCTGGGTGCCACACAAATGTAAAATTCATTCTTTATCTAAAGAATCAGATTCTATGCTTTCAGAACTTTGTGTAAGCAGTCTAATCATGAACAAATAATATTGTTTATGTGAGCAGGAGTAAAGAACCTATTCCACAGGGACATACACCTAGCAAATATCTATTAAGCTATTGACTAAAAATGTTTAAGGCCTTTGGAGATGAAGATTCAAGAAAAATAGCTTAACCATGGGCAAGCCACTTAATGTCAGACTCAATTTTCTTATGTTGGAAATGAGAAGTTAGATTAAATTATCTCTATTCAAACTATAATTTTTCAAAATCAAATTCTAAAAGGCTAAAATTTCAACACATCAGACTGCATATTAACAATTCTACTGATATTTCATCAAATCCACAATTTGCATTGTGATTCATTATTGTTAAGATTAAAGTTGCACTCAACTTAGATAGCTAGCAACACTGAATTTTCTTACAAGCAAACTTGTTCTGAAAATAGAGCTAATCCTCAAAGTAAAATGAATAGCTAACATAGAATTCCAATTCCCATTCTTTCATATTAATAAATAGTAAAGCTCTAGGTTACTTTCAAAGGGTTTCAAAATTGCTGAGTAGGACAATTACTTAAACCCATTAGAGCAAAACTACCTAAGACCACTATCCCAATTTAACATGCATATATATTGCTGTAGCAATCCCTAGAAATTGTTGTGTTTTGAAAGTAAAAAATGTGCCTTCAATAACTCTTTAACTTGCATGTTATCTTAGAAACTAATAAATGGATAAAAATGAATAAAATGAATAGCTTCAAAGGCAGTCAGGTGGTACAGAAGATAAAAGGTGGGTCTTGGCATTGAACTGAGTTCTAATCCTGTCTTACACACTTACTGTATGACCCTGAGAAAATGATTTAACCTCTATATATTTTGGTTTCCTCATTTACAAAATGAAGAAATAATACCACCTTATCTCCCATAGGATAGCTATGTTAAAAAATGAGTTAAAATATGTCAAATACTTCACAAGCCTTAAAGTATACATAAACGCCAACAATCATTATTATTTCAGAAGTTATAAACTCTTGTTTTAAGAGTTAAAACTCATGCTATTGCTTGGTTAGGAAGAAAAAAAAAAAGATCTTGTCCCAGTTTCCCTTTAAGTACCACCTTCAACAGTTTTCAAGAAACACAAAACACAACATTGGAGGTCCCCTTTCTTTTGCATACACTGATAAAAAGGGCTACGTCTTAAGTCATTATCCTCTTCATTTTCTATCTAGAACATGATATAGGACGTGATATAAAACCGAATGTGATAAGAGCTCTAAAAGCACTGCTAATGATTATTTGCAGAAAGAGCAACATTATGAATACACAGAGAGTCTCATTACTCTGAAGAAAACAATAATAATTTGGGGTGTGAAATATGGTGAATTTGATTTCAAAATAAAAATAATTTTCTTCTAGTCATACATACTTCATGTGATACAATACTAATTCTGAGTATTTAAAAATTTTTTTGGGTTTTTTTTTTGGGGGGGAAGAAAGGGGGAGGGGTTAATGATGACTCCAAAACACTACTTACTATTGCTTTGGCCTCAGCCATTTTTGCCTTTTTTAGTCTGGTCTTTGCCGCATCCAAATCAAGTCTTTTATTCTGCAGTAGTTTCTTTTCTTTCTGTAAATATGAAAAAGGGCCCTTCAGAGAGTTAACAATTCAGCATGCAGAAAAAATATGATACATTTTCTCTAGGCACTTCAGAGGTGCATGGCTACAATACTAGACTTAAGAGTGAAGGGACGACTATTCATGGGACCCTGGCCGATCCCTTCAACTTCTCTAAGTCTTAGTTTCCTCTTATATAAAATGGAGATTTAGGAATAAAACAGAATGCTATTAAGAAATTCTAGCTTGATCCTGGAGAATTGATGAAAAATAGAGCTCCCTTCCATTTTCATAGAGATTGGGCCCTATAGGTGGACAATAGCAAATATTCTCAGTTGATATGTAGATTTAGTTTTGATGAAGTTTTAAAGATAAAGATCAATAATGTTTTTAAAAGAAGAAAGGTTGCACACTTCTTTTGAGTGAGGCTAAAATGCTATAAAAAAATCAAATGCTATTAGCACTTAATTTTCACACCAACAAACATTTTCTAAAAACAACATGGTTCCAAAATATTTTAGAATGAAGACTCTGCAAATTAGCTAAAGTAGAATCAAAGTAGAATCAAGATGAGAGCTTTTCCCTGCTTGCATTGTAGGGCATATAGAAGGAGGTTTTAGCCTAGAGAACACAGTGGGTTGAGTCTGCTAGGGGAAAAGCAGGAAAGAGAACATGTCAAAACAATTGGAAAGAATTTGCTTCTTCCCATAATGCAGTGTTTCACCATACTTCTTAGGAAATGATGCATAATTTCCACAAGTCTACAGGCCCACTGATTAAGTTGCCCTAAGGCATTAAATAGGTGGGTATTTGGGATTTGTACAAGCCTCCAGAATCTATACATACAGGGTAACAGTCACAGTGTGTTTAAAACTGTCCTATGAGTTAGGTGCTACTTAAATGATAGCTCAGAGTCTTTCCCTTTCCTTGAATTTCTAGGAATCCCACTATAGATCTATTCACGGACAGAGACAAGGAAATGCTTAATACTAATACTGTAGTCTTACCCACACTAATTCTTTACTTTGGCCCAGCTTTTAACTCCCACTTCAATGTTACATATGCTGAACAAAGAGTATAACGAGATATTTTGTTTTAAAATTTCGGTGCCTGTTACATCTATATAATTAAGATTTTTGAAATCAATCATTAAGATAAATATAGCTGCCAATACTCATTACAGTGTTAGTACATAAAGATTTACTATTTTACAAAAAAAAAAAGTTCTAACTCACAGCAATTGTTTTATAATCTCCTTCTATAAAGTTTCTTAAAGGAGTAAGAAAGTTTATTGCAGATGTTTGAATCAGTTCTCTGTCTGCCATTCCAATTCGTTTTTGTGTTTCTCCACATTTGATGAGGGCATTACCTGTAAAAGAAAACTTTATTTGCCAACTTCTGGTAATGTGTAAAATAATTAAGCTCATACAATGAGAAGATAAAGCAGCAACTTGACTACGTAAAAATCAAATAGTTCTTATGAAACTATTACTTAAAACTATATAAGCTCAAAAATACTTTGGTCCTGGAAGAGTAGCTGGATCCAAATCCCACTTCTGGTGCCGGTTTATAAGTGTGAACTTGGACAAGTCACAACCTTCCAGTGCCTGAGTTTCTCCATCTGTAAAATGCGGGTATTTGGCTAGATTGTCTCTGAGGTCTCTTCCAACTCTAAAGTTCTGATCCTATGGCTAGAAACTATGGCTAGGTTAATTTTTAAACCAAGAAACAGATTAAAGTTATTGTTAGACGCTTTCCTATTAAATCAGTGATAATTATAAATAACAACAAATTAGCTATTTTAGCTAATTTCAGGAAATTAAATAAGTATTAAAATACATATAATATTAGAATAACTGAAGAAAACTGTTTATAAAATGTGAATGCTCACAAAATTCTTCATAAAGAATTTATGGATAACAGGAATATATACAGTTGAAAGGTGCCATTCATTCAATAATAGTATCCACTATGTGCAAAATACTATATTAACTAAATATCAAAAATGACTCCACATTTTCAAGAAATCTACAATCTAAAAGTTATATATTTTGTTGCCTAATTATTTCAGTCACATCTGACTTTGTGATTTGGGCTTTTCTTGGCAAAGATACTGGAGTGATTTCCTTCTCCAGATCAGCAAACGGTTATATTACTTGCCCAAAGTCACACAGCTAGTAAGTGCCTGAGGCCAGATTTGAACTCAGAATGATCCTGGGTCTGGTGCTGTATCCATTGTGCCAACCAGCTTGCATAAAAGTCGTATGAGAAATGCATAGTAGCAACTGACACCAGTTCAAATGAGAAAGGTTAGGCTGCCTGTGACATTTAGGAAAGAGTAATCTCCATTAGCTGTAGTGGAAGAAAATTTTTTAACAAAGAATACCTGAGCAAAGTCTCAAGAGAACCCTTGCACAGGATGGCAGACTTGGGAGTTGGGAGGGATCACAGACGCCACCTGGTTCAACTCCCCTGTTATTCTATAGATGAAGAAACTGAAGCCCAGGGCACTTAGCAGGGTGAACTGTTAAATGTTTAACAACCATATATCCAAACAACACACTTTTCTGTTTAATCTGTACTATAACAATGTCCCCCAGTGTTCCACTTTGCCAGTGATGTCCCTATTTAATCCGATGAAAGCAGAACGTGTCGCTGCTACTCCCTGGCTGTGGATGGGGTGTTCAGTTTAAGGGGCTTCAGCTTTGGGGGCCAGTGGATATACCCAAAAAGGAATGTGTAGTGTATCCTGAGGGGAACTACTGATATAATAATAGCTAATACAGACATGGCATTTTAAGTTTTATAAAATGCTTCACACAAACTTATTCGATCCTCATTAAGAAACCTGTGAGGTGGACACTATTATTATTCTCACTTAACAGATGAGGAAACTGAAACAGGCAGAGGTGAAGTGACTTGCTCAGACTCACAGGCCTAGTAAATGCCAGGGGCAAGATTGGATGCAGGACCTCCTAAATCCAGGTCCAGGACCCAACAGCTTTTAAAAGGGGAGTGACACACATCTGTGCATGAGAAAGATTTTTTGACTATGGTATAAAGGAGGGAAAAGAGACTGGAAGAAAAGAGGTCAGTTATTAGGGGATGAAGAAGCAGGGAGTATGTGAAAGTGAGGGAACAGAGATGGGATGCTACAGATGCAGAAATGACAAGAAATGGGACTTGGTGGGATATGACTCTTAAATAGAAGAATATGTATGAGTATCTTTCCAAGAACAGCAATGAGTAGCTTAGTACAGTAAGGACATATACTTATGTGAGGAAATTCATGAAAGGAAATATGTCACAAAATTTTCAAAACAGGAAGAGGATGGACTACAGGCCAAAGGGCTTAATTTCTTCTCGGAAATAATATGATATATAAATAAATAATATGTGACTCTAAAGAAGTCTTAGAAGACACAACCCCAAATATTAATCCATGTGATACAGCAGCTCCGCAACCAGAGAGATAACAGTCCCATCATTTTCTGCTTTGATCAGATCAGATCAGGGCATCACATGCTGTATAGATCCTGGCAAGAAGGAACAAGGTCAGAAGAGACAGAGGTCCAGGAGACTGGGGACAGTTTTCCAATACAAAACTGAAGGAACTAAGGATATTTAGTTTGGAGAAGCACAGGACACCAATCCTCAAATATTTTAGGGGACTGAGCTTTTTCTGATTGGCTCCTGAGGGGAAAACTGGGAATGATGGATAGAAACTGCAGAGGCAGAGATTGTAAGTCAAGAGAAGGTGAATTTCTTGGTAACTAGGACTGCCCCAAAATGGGCTCAGCTTGCCTCGGGAGGCATCAAGCCTCCGCTACAGCTGGCCAAGGGGCCCATGGAAAGGATTCTCTTACTTGCATCTCTGATAACTCAGAATCTGAAGGGCTTGACAACTGACCTGGCAACTGGGAAGTGGTGATGAGGAGAAGGGAATAATCTAAGCAATGACTGAGGTTTCAAGTCTGGATGACTTGAATTGCTCCTATGTAATAGAGACAATATACAGGAAATTTAGAAGGAAGAGCAATGGGCTTTTTTTTTTTGTGGATGGTGGTGGGGAAAGTGGGTTTGTGAGGAATAAGATAATAGATAAATTTAATTTTTAAAATATTGAGTTTTAAGGTTGGACATTTAGATGAAGATGTCTTAAACCCTAAGAACCTTGGGATATGTTAGAACCATAGAAATAGGAGTTATCCAAAGAGATATAGTAACTGAAGCCGATAAAACATTGTGAAGAAAGCCAAGGAAAGAGACATGAGGTATACCCAAAACATAGGTGGTGAAAGAGAAAAAAAAAAAGGAATCCAAGAAGAAAAATCAGTGTCAAAGAAGCCAAAGAAGATAGGAAGAAGGATGGTCACTATCAAATGTTAAGGACTACACCTAAAGTGAAGGGGCAGGTTGCTTCTCAGAAAGCCCCCAGAGCTGTGAATCATAACACCCCTGAAGGAATTGCAAATCAGCCTTTATTGATGCAGATGTTGCTTGTGAATTGGGAATGAAATAAATGGGAAGCCAAGAGGGAAGAGGAGAGAGATGAGAGAATGCATCTTCCTCTCAGTCTCTTGGTATTATTATCATCCTCTTACATGAAGGGATCTGTTCTGCAGGTCAGAATGAGATCCCCAGCAGCCATTAGCAGGTGGCTCCTGTAACACCCAGCAGTCACATGCTTTCAGAAAAGTCAAGGAAAATAAAGATGGACAAAAAGACATTAACCACATGGCAGAATCAATGACAACTCTACTAAGAAGTAGAGTAAGAGCATCATGAGATGGTGGAAAATCCATCATGGCACAAGAGAAAGAAGGCCAGCACCCTGGGCCAAACCCTGACACTAACTAGAATGATGTTAAGCTGAATTCATTTGTTCAGCTACCAGGGGCTGATTCTTCTTTTCTGTAAACTGAAGGAGTTGAATTGAATCATTTTCAAGGTGGCTTTCAAATCTAAAATTCAATGAGTAAAATTAATGACTTTTTAAAATCACTACTAGAAGTCTGTGATTAAAAAGAGGTAGGAACAAAGATTTATTTGAAATCTGGCTATAATATGGATTTTGATGACCTTAAAAACTGTGAAGTAATGATTTAAATTCTTTCCTTCAAAAAAAGTACAGGTTAGAGAGTTCTTTATCTTAAGAACTAAAAGTCCAAAAGTTTATGTAAATCAGATCTTCAATATGTTTGGGCCTCCAAGATATTTAAATTTTGAGTACAACAAATGAAGCCTATGGAATCAGAATTGTAAAAATAGGTAAAGTACTTTAAAAAAAAAAAAAAAGGTGAAGGTTAAATGATAATAAGGCCCAGATTGGCTGATTTATCATTCATATTGTCATTTTGTTTTCAACTATCACAGCAATTAACTGAATCTTGACATTGCTTTTCTTACCAGCTGAAAACCTTTCAATTTTCATACTGTACTTCAAATTCAATACTCGGTTCATTTTTTTGCTTGAGTTTCAATTACTCAAAAAGTATCTCATATATAAAATTATCTATTCAAGATCTGTTCATAAACTGTACATAGTAGAAAAATTTTAATTAGGCTGTACTCAAATTAAAATTTGTGCTTAAGGATGAATGGTACAATTAATCAAATACTACTAAGTGGTAATAAAATGAATCTTTTAACCAAAGAACTTAATCAAAATTTTTAAGACAGACCTTTTACAGAATTCCATGGCCACTGCTAAATTTTTTTTTATTAACTTCATCACTTCAAGTAACAACTGAATATCCCATATCTGAAGCTGAAGTAACTTCAAATAAGATATCCTAAATGAGGATCCAATCCTATTATGAAGCATTTCTTATCAAATCATCTTAGTTTTCACTTACCATAAGCAGTTCCTGGGCCAAATTCATTTCCTGCATCAATCATGTATTGCCCCAAGACTTCTTGGTTGTTTGTACGACTTGGAGCTTTTCTATCCAACTTCTCATAAACAAACTCTTCTATTCTAGCATCTGGGAAAAAGTTGATTACAAACTTAAATTAAAATGCTGTTTTTATTTTTGTAAACTATTTTAAAAAGCATTTTGTTATGAACCATACCATCTCTTCAAACACGTATGAAGCTACCACCACATATTAAAACATAGATCTCATTGAGTGTGAAAAATAGCACAAATATCTTATTTGGCTATCAAAATGTTAACATACCAATATTCTTCCTCTTTAGAAGTTTATATATAAGGTCTTTTTTTTAAATCAGGAATTAAACTTATTAAAAATAATTGGACACAAATTATTTTAAAAGGCAAAATTTTTCTTAGAGTTATGTAAGAATCCTATGTGATTTTAAGTTCTTAAAAAGTCTGTTAGGAACAGCTGTTTTCAAGTATAAAACTTATTTGTCCAATTAAACTTTTCTTTTAAATCTACTAAACATTTGCCTTTGAATAAAACACAATTTTATAGCTCTGTATCGCAGATTTAGAAAGTATAAATATAAGCTATTTCTCAAAGTCTCAAAGATTAAATAGAAATGTGAGAGTTTGTAAATGAGCTAGTTCAGACTATGAAATGACAAAGATCTGATGTTAGCAATAAACTATTATAATATACATTTATTAAATTTAATTTAGTTTGGATCAATTAAACACAGTTTCATACTTCATATCTGCCTGAAAAAAAATTACTGTTGGATGTTAATACTACAGTGATAATGATTTCTATGGCAGATTTTGCTGCACAGTAGAAAATACTTAGACATATTTGTGATTTGGGAGAATGAAGGGGTGCTTACATATTTCAAGTACTGAATTTAGGATTGATATATAACTTTATGAAATATTAATAAAATTCATTTTAAAGTAGTAAGTTGATGTCTACTTAGATTTTAAGTAAAAACAAATGACTACAGGATTATCTTACTGTGGATTACTAATATATATTAGAAGAAATTGTGCTATCATAAAGGAAGGCATTGAAATAAAAATATGTATTATTTCTTTCCTTCCTTCTAAACTATGGGATAGCTACATATGAAAGACTAACATTTCTCCAATGAAACTAATCACTTAAAAGTCTGTTAAAAAAAAAACAAAACAACTACATAACCCAAGAAAAAATCTAGAATCTTTAGTAGTACTTCTAATCACTCAACTTGATGTTCACATGGTGGTAATAAATACTAAGTCTAAAATTTTAAAAATCAATTGAAATATCTAATGATAATTCAAATTCAAGCCGTCAACATGTGATGGCAGAAAAAAGGAGAATTAGACAAGGACAAAATTCACATAGCTGATTCCTATCAAACATTTGTCATATGTCCTCTTCTCCTCATTACCCCCCAAATATTGTAACAATGGGTTGAGTATTTGACTGGTTTTAAAAGCCCTGAGTCTTAGTTCTGTTTCCACTGCTAATAAGTTGAGCAACACTAAACAAATCCTAACCTGAGACTCAATTTCTTCATCTATCAAATAGAGATAAAATTACCTGCTCTAAAATTCTATGTTTGGAAAAATATGAAATAACCCTAATGTATCTTATCTGGAATGATTTGGAAATATTCCCATCTCCAAGCAAACAGAAGGATTTGTTTACTTTTTTTTTTTTTTTTTTTGCTTTTTGCTGAGGCAATTGGGGTTAAGTGACTTGCCCAGGATCACACAGCTAGGAAGTGTTAAGTGTCTGAGACCAGATTTGAACTCAGGTCCTCCTGACTTCAGGGCTGGTACTCTATCCACTGTGCCATCTAGCTGCCCCGGATTTATTTACCTTTGTGGGCCTTCCAAACATGTTTCTTAAAATTCACTGAGGTCATAGTTTGAGAAGTGATCGAGCTTGCATTTTAGGTATTAGGCATAACTTGTATTTTATTCTGATTGTATTCAGTTACACAAGATTCCAGAAAGCCTTCAAATACTGTCATTAATACATTAGATATGAAAATATATAAAATATGATACACTCCTATTTCAATCAAAAAGAAGACTTCCCAAATATCTAATCATTAAAAGACTCATTAAAGTTAATTAAGGATGATGTAGCACAGGTAGTACTTTAAATAAAATTGCCAAATAGAACCAAATAGGAAAAAAAAAGTTCCTTACTAGGATTTGGCTGCAATAGCACTTCTGTTTGCTTCATAATTTTTTCTGTCCAATGTTTGGTGCATTCAGCTTTGCTAAGAAGATTCTCTAAGTGAGCATCCAATTCAGTCTTCTCTGCCTGACCAAGCTTTTCTTCTGTGAACTGTTTTTGATAAAGAAAAGAATAAATTATCCCTTAAACTGAGTTGAAAAACTGAGTAATTAATTTTATAATCAACAATATACACAGGCAGCCCAAAAGACTAATCACCTGCCACACATTTAAAAATTAGGGTGTACAGCAGAGAACAATGCTTAAAGGTCAGATATCCTGACAACTTAGACTGATATGATCATTGAAAGGGGAAGCTGGATAAAGAGGGAAATCATTAGTATACAAAAGAATAATGGGGAGGCGGAGGGCAAAGGTCTTAAATGGGCCTGGCCCATAAACTCTTACCAGGTCAAATAAGTATTATATAATACTCTGATGAGTCTTCTTGATTCTACTGCTTTCTAGGCTTCTCTCAATAGAAACTCACAACTTCAGGAAATTTATTAAACAGTTTGTAATTTATAAATAGCCACAAACTAGCTGTTCAGGCCATAAGTATTAAGCTCTATTTTGTACAGTGTCCCCAAAGGTGTGAAGACTAAGCCACCTGGAACACCTTGTTATATGGGTGCTATAGTAGAAAGCAGCAGCCAGTAACCCTGCTGTATTGGGGAGATAAATATTATTTGCTGATCCATAACAACAAAATTACACATAATTAGTGCTTCACAGTTTACAAGCATTCACAATCATGAGGCAGATAGGTAATATACTTATTGTATTATTTTCCTCACTACACTGTGAGGGAAAACTTAACCACAATCATACCACAGGAATGTATGGCTCATTTCATCAGGGAGTATGGAAGGATTCAAAAATGTTATTTTATCTTTTATAGCAAACATTTATTCAATACATTTAAATACAATAAAATACATTTTTATTCAAACAAAAGAAACCAGAATTTAATTAACTAAACCTTATTTTAAATGAAAAAATACTTCTTTTTGGAGAAATCTGGGTATTCCCAGGCTCAAAGTCACTGTCCCTGGGCACCCTTATGGGTATGCTATATATACCCTGTATGCACCTATCTTAATGGCAGGGCTTAGAATCCCCTTTTTATTTGGTATATTTTCCATTATATCATCTTGGGATCCTTTCTTGATTCCTACTGCCTTCTAAGTTCTAGAAAGGATTAGGGCAAGGGTTGTAGATAGTGACCCTTCTCTCAGAGTAGGCAGGGTATGCCCATATAATCTTAAACTACTGGGCAGTGTTTGGGAATTTAAGACTACTGCTTCATCTTCCCATTTTTAAAGATTAACCTGAAAAGCTATATTTTTATATTCTAGAAGTTGTGAATTTATTTAACTGGAAATGACCATTAATAGTTTTTTTTTTAATTATCCTTAAATTCAATAGCCACTGGGTCCATCTGAAAAGAAATCAAGGTTAATTTTTTTTTTGTAAAAATACTTTTAAGCCCAAGAAATTTTGAGAGTTCAATATTTATGGAAGTAATTTTTTTTTCTTACTCCATGAACTCTGTCAACATGGGTAGGTAAATCAACTTACCTAATTACTCTACACTTGGTTTTCCAGAAGGCACTGAGTTTTCCTTCATTATATGCATAATTATAGTAGGAAAGAGTATATTAGAAAAGGAGAAAAAATTAGTATCCCTCTGGATTAAAGGGGATTAGTTGATTCCAGTACTGGTGGACTTCATACTCAAATCCTTTAGAAATCAGAAGACTTGGGTCAGCTTTCCGTTCTGACAATACTTTATTTGCATGACCTTGTATATGTAATTTAACCCTTTCTGAGTTTTAGGATCCTCATAAGGTAAAACAAGAACAACACACCTACTTAAAACAACAAAGATTACATGAAATAATTCATGTGAAAGCACTGTGTAAAACAGAAAAAAACCAGATGAGCTATTATTACTATAATTATTATACTGAGAGCCTAAGGGAGAAAACCTAAAGAGGATGTAAAACAAAAACAGAAACTGATTGGGTTTCTATTCTCCTAGGTGATTTCTCTCTAAGAAAGTACCACAAAAAAATCACAATAAGAACTTAATGAGCTTAAAGGCATTTAATAAAAGAATAATATTTTGAAATATTATGGGAATGAATACCAATAATTACCCAAATTTTTATAATAGCTAGTGTAATTTCTTAAAAGATATCCTACTCTGTGACTTCAGAATTGGGTAGTCAAAGAAAAATAACATTGTCGGGACAGCTAGGTGGCACAGTGGTTAGAACACCAGCCCTGAAGTCAGGAGGGTCCTGAGTTCAAATGTGAATCAGACACTTCCTAGCTGTGTGACCCTGGGCAAGTCACTTAACCCCAACTGCCTCAGCAAAAAAGAAAGAAAAAAAAGAAAAATAACATTGTCCTGAGGAAAAAAATGGGGGAGCTACTTAAAAAAAGATGGATGAATGGATCCATCCAAGGTGGAGGGACAAGGATCTCAATGATTAACTTAACTTTTCCGGGTGGGGAGGGGAATGCTCACATATAAGAAAGAAATAAGGAAAATTAACAAAAACAAATTTTATTCCAAAGACCAAAAGCTACTGGGAAACCAAGGTTGATGGAGAGACTTTGGTCTAGGACAATGGCTTGAATCATGGTATACATAGCACCCCATCACTTAGTCGGTCAATTTCCTCAACTGTTAAAAAATAAAAAACTCACAAAGAAATAAAAAGAAAAGGGAGGAAGAGGTTCAGGGAAAGGAAAATCACTTGAATCAAGGATGAGAAAAGGAGGTGAGTTGTGAAGTGAGAGAAAAGGGGGAGTGACTGGTCAGCTTACTTGGGTTTAAAAAAGCCTTGAACAATCAGGATTTGTGGGAGAATGTGGGTAAGGTATGCAAAGATAGCAATCTGATAAAGGAGACACCTACACTGAGTAGATCACATATTCATCAAAAAGAAGTACATTTGCCTTCTCTCCTCTGACTCGGCTACCCCCCTGGTGAAGACCCTCATTATCTCATGCACTAGCTAGACGGAGTCCATCTTCCTCCAGTCTCTCCCCACTCCAACCCATTCTCCATGCAGCCACCAAAGTGATTTTCCTAAAGCATAGGCCTAATCATATCACTCCCTACTCAAAAAACTCCAGTGACTCCCTATTATCCCCAGTATTAAATACAAAATCCTCTGCTTAAGCCCTGCCAAACCAAGCCCCCACCTGCGCTCCGGGCTTCTTACCATGCATGCAATACTGGTTTCCTGGCTGTCTCATAGTCCATCTCTCCGACCACAAAAGAGATAGAGCACCAGGCTTAGAGTCAGGGAAACCTGAGCTTAAAACCAGCCTCAGACACTTACTAGCTGTATGACCTGGGCAAGTCACCTACCCTCTCTTTGCCTTAGTTTCTATATTTGTCAAATGGGATAATGACACTCACCCCAAAGACCTGTGGTGAGGATCAAATGAGATAATTGCAAAGTGCTTAGTACAGGGCTTGGCTGAATGTCATATAAAAATATTAGCTGCTATTATTCCTCATTTAATTATTTCTTATTTATCTTGTGCATCACATGTCTGTACAAATGTGTTTGCCTCTCTCCCCCATCACTATCAGAGTTTGAGCTCCTTGAGAACTGGGGCTCTCATGGTATCCTCAGAGCTTCATCCAGTGCTTGGACTACAATAAAGCTGCTCAGGAAATGTTGACTGATGAACTCATTGGCCAAAGATTTCTTGCCACATCCCCAAACATACACACAAGTCATTTCCACATTTCTGGTTATGCTATGCTTTCTGCTACTTAGGTGTTTCAGTTCTGTCTTTCCATGTCCTCTTAGCAGAGATACTGCCATTTCCTTCTGCAGCTTACTTGGCAGATGAGCAAACTGAAGCAAATAGAATTCAGGAACTTACCCAGGAACACAGCTAGGAGGTGCTGAGACCAGATTTGAGCTCAGGAGGATGAGTCTGACTTTGGGCTGGGTGCTCTATCACTGTACCACCCTCGTGTGTGTGTGTGTGTGTGTGTGTGTGTGTGTGTGTGTGAGATCTTCTCCCTCCTATCTCTACCATCTTCAGCTATCAAAATGATGCCCACTTTTTTTTTTATTTTTTTTATTTTAAGCTTTTTATTTGTATAACATATGTATGGGTAGTTCCCCAACCTTGATCTTTACAAAGCTTTCCAATACAAATTTTACCCCCGGTCCCCTCCTCTCCCCTAGATGGCAGGAAGTCCACTACATGTTAATAATGTTGAAATGCTTGAGAAGTTATGCAAGAAAAATCCTATCTACAAGAAAAAAAAAAGAATCAGAGAAAGGCAACACAATGCAAGCAAATGTCAATAGAGATCATGAAAATGTTACGTTGTGGTCCATATTTCATTTCCCTTTCTCTGGGTGTATATGGTTTTCTTCAGTGAACAATTGAAACTGGTTTGAGACAATTCTTTGTTGCAGAGAGCCACGTCCATCAGAACTGATCATCATGTAATACTGTTGTTGCTGTGCATGATGATCTGGTGCTGCTCGTTTCATTCAGCATCAGTTCATGCAAGTCTCTCCAGGCCTCTCTGAAATCGTCCTGCTGGTCGTTTCTTACAGAGCAATAATATTCCATAACATTCATATACCATAATGTATTCAGCCACTCTCCAATTGATGGGCATCCCTTCAGTTTCCAGTTTCTAGCCACTACAAAAAGGGCTGCCACAAACATTCTTGCACATGTGGGTCCCTTTCCCTCCTCTAAGATCTCTTTGGGATATAAGCCCAGTAGAAACACTGCTGGGTCAAAGGGTATGCACAGTTTGACAACTTTTTGAGCATAGCACCAAATGGTTGGTGCTCTCCAGAATGGTTGGATCCGTTCACAGTTCCACCAACAATGTATCAGTGTCCCAGTTTTCCCAGATCCCCTCCAACATTCATCGTTATCTTTTCCTGTCATTTTAGCCAATCTGACAGGTGTGTAGTGGTACCTCAGAGTTGTCTTAATTTGCATTTCTCTGATCAATAGTGATTTGGAGCAACTTTTCATATGACTAGAGATGGTTTTAATTTCATCATCTGAAAATTGTCTGTTCATATCCCTTGACCACTTATCTATTGAAGAGTGGCTTGAATTCTTATATATATGAGACAATTCTCTATATATTTTAGAAATGAGGCCTTTATCAGAACCATTAAATGTAAAGATGATTTCCCAATTTGATGCTTCCCTCCTAATCTTGTCTGCATTTGTTTTGTTTGTACAGAAACTTTTTAACTTAATATAGTCAAAATTATCCATCTGGTGTTCAATTAGGAGTTCCAAGTCTTCTTTGGACATAAATTTGTTCCACCTCCACAAGTCTGAGAGATAAACTATATTACGTTCCTCTAACTTGCTTACAAAGTCCCTCTTTATATCTAGATCATGAACCCATTTAGATCTTATCTTGGTATGTGGTGTTAGGTATGGGTCAAGCCCTAATTTCTTCCACACTAGTTTCCAATTTTCCCAGCAGTTTTTGCCAAATAGAGAGTATTTATCCCAAAAGCTGTGGTCTTTGGGTTTATAGAACACTAGATTGTTAAGGTTAATGCCTAGGTTGTCCTGATAACCTAACCTGTGCCACTGATCCACTGCTCTATTTCTTATCCAGTACCAAACGGTTTTGATGATCGCTGCTTTATAATATAGTTTTAGATCTGGTACAGCAAGGCCACCTTCATCTGCCTTTTTTTTTCATTAATCCCCTTGAAATCCTTGAC
>JAJPUD010003003.1:228601-243669 GCA_023553655.1 Myrmecobius fasciatus
TACCTACTCTGATTCCTTTTATCTCTTTTTCTTCTCTTATTGCTAAAGCTAACATTTCTAATACAATATTAAATAGTAATGGTGACAGTGGGCAGCCTTGTTTCACTCCTGATCTTATTGGGAATGGTTTTAGTTTGTCTCCATTACATATGATGCTTGCTGATGGTTTTAAATAGATGCTACTGATCATTTTAAGGAAAAGCCCATTTATTCCTATACTCTCCAGTGTTTTTAATAGGAAAGGGTGTTGGATTTTGTCAAAGGCTTTTTCTGCATCTATTGAGATAATCATATGGTTTTTGTTAATTTGGTTATTAATATAATTAATTATGCTGATAGTTTTCCTAATATTGAACCAGCCCTGCATCCCTGGTATAAATCCTACTTGGTCATAGTGTACTATCCTGGGGATGACTTTCTGTAATCTCATTGCTAAAATCTTATTTAAAATTTTTGCATCAATATTCATTAGAGAAATTGGTCTATAGTTTTCTTTCTCTGTTTTTACCCTACCTGGTTTAGCTATCAGCACCATATTGGTCTCATAGAAGGATTCTGGCAGTATACCTTCTGTCCCTAATTTCTCAAATAGTTTGTGTAGTATTGGAATTAATTGTTCTTTGAATGTTTGGTAGAATTCACATGTAAATCCATCTGGCCCTGGAGATTTTTCTTAGGGAGTTGGTTAATGGCTTGTTCTATTTCTTTTTCTAATATGGGACTATTTAAATAATTTATATCCTCTTCTGTTAACCTCGGCAATCTATATTTTTGTAGATATTCCTCCATTTCATTCAGATTTTCAAACTTACTGGCATAAAGTTGGGCAAAGTAACTCCTAATTATTGCTTTAATTTCCTCTTCATTGGAGGAAAGTTCTCTCTTATCATTCTTGAGACTAACAATTTGATTTTCCTCTTTCCTTTTTCTTATCAAATTAACTAAAGGCTTATCTATTTTGTTAGTTTTTTCATAGAATCAACTCTTAGTTTTATTTATTAACTCAATAGTTTTCTTATTTTCGATTTTATTAATTTCTCCTTTTACTTTTAGAATTTCCAATTTGGTATTTAATTGAGGGTTTTTAATTTGTTCTTTTTCTAGTTTTTTTAATAATAAGCCCAATTCATTGATCTTTTCTTTCTCTATTTTATGCAAGTAAGCATCTAGAGATATAAAATTGCCCCTTATAACCGCTTTAGCCGTATCCCACAAATTTTGGTATGTTGTCTCCTTATTGTCATTCTCCTGGATGAAATTATTGATTGTGTCTATGATTTGCTCTTTCACCCATTCATTCTTCAGGATTAGATTATTTAATTTCCAATTACCTTTTGGTTTATTTTCTCCTGGACTTATATTGCATGTGATTTTTATCGCATCATGATCTGAAAAGGATGCATTTACTATTTCTGCCTTTCTGCATTTGATTTTAAGGTTTTTATGCCCTAACACATGGTCAATTTTTGTATAGGTTCCATGGACTGCTGAGAAAAAAGTAAACTCTCTACTGTCTCCATTCAACTTTCTCCATAGATCTATCATACCTAACTTTTCTAACAATTGGTTTATCTCCCTAGTTTCTTTCTTGTTTATTTTGTAGTTTGATTTATCTAATTCTGAGAGAGCAAGGTTGAGATCCCCCACTAGTATTGTTTGGCTGTCTATTTCTTCTTGCATCTCTCTTAATTTCTCCCCTAGGAATTTGTGTGCTATTGCACTGGGTGCATATATATTTAGTATAGATATTGCTACATTATCTATGGTACCCTTTAATAAAATATAGTTTCCTTCCTTATCTCTTTTGATTAGATCTATCTTGGCTTTTACTTGATCTGAGATAAGGATTGCTACCCCTGCTTTTTTTTGTTCACCTGAAGCATAATAGGTCCTGCTCCAGCCTTTTACCTTCATCCTATATGTGTCACTATGTTTTAGATGTGTTTCTTGTAGACAACATATTGTGGGATTCTGGTTTTTAATCCAGTCTGATATCCGCTTCCGCTTTATGGGAGAGTTCATCCCATTCACATTCACAGATAGAATAACTAATTCTTTATTTCCTGCCATCTTATTTACCCAAGTTATGTTTTCCCCTTTCCTTTCCCCTTTCTCCCTTCCCCCCACCTCAGTACTTTGCTTTTGATGACCCCTCCCTCAAACAATACTCCCCTTTCCTTTCCCCTTTCTCCCTTCCCCCCTCCTCAGTACTTTGCTTTTGATGACCCTCTCCCCTAAACAATACTCTACCCTTTAGATCCCCTCCCCCTGTGTTTACTCCTTTCCCCTGATTCTTCTATTTTCCCTTCTATTAGTTTGTCCCTTACTTTTCCTCCTTTCCCTCCCACTTCCCTCTAGCAACAGACAAGTTTCTATGTGAAATCAAATGTCTGATATACACTTTTAGAGCCCAACGTGATGAGAGTAAGATTTACACAGTGCTCGTCTCCCTCCCCTCTTTCTCTCAATTATATTAGGTTTTCTTTGCCTCTTCAAGTGATTTTACCTTGTTTTTAACCTCCTTTTTTTTAGATCTTATTTTACCACTTTTTCCCTCTTTTCCCCAGTATGACAACCTTTTCCCCTCTAGTTCTCTTTTTCATATTATCAAAGTAATATTTAGTTAATTATACCCCCAAATTTTGAGTATCCCCCTAGTAAAAATAAAGTTCTCAAGAGTCCTTTCCTTTTTACCTTTTTATGCATCTCTTGAGTTCTGTGTTTGGGTGTCGAATTTTTTGTTCAGATCCGGTCTTTTCATTAGAAATAGGTGAAATTCACCTATATCATTGAATGACCATCTTCTTCCCTGGAGGATAATGCTCATTCTAGCTGGATAGGTTATTCTTGGCTGTAATCCAAGTTCCTTTGCCCTTCGGAATATCTGGTTCCAAGCCCTTCGATCCTTCAGTGTGGAAGCTGACAGATTCTGACAGATTCTAATTATTGATCCTCGGTATTTGAATTGTTTCTTTCTAGCTGCTAGCAGAATCTGTTCCTTGGTGCTACAGTCCTGAAATTTAGCCACGATATTCCTTGGGGTTTTAATTTTGGGGTCTCTTTCAGGAGGTGATCGGTGAATTCTTTCAATGGTGATTTTGCCCTTTGATTCTACAATCTCAGGGCAGTTTTCTTTCAGGATTTCCTGGAAGATAGTGTTTAGATTCTTTTTTTGATCATGGCTTTCAGGAAGTGCAATAATCCTTAGATTGTCTCTCCTAGATCTATTTTCTAAGTCAGTTGTTTTTCCTAGGAGATATTTCATATTTTCTTCTAATTTTTCATTTTTTTTTTGTTTTTGTTTGACTGATTCTTCAAGTCTTAGTGAGTCATTCACTTGCATTTGTTCAATTCTTATTTTTAAAGTGTTGTTTTCTTCAGTTTCCTTTTTAAGTTCCTTTTGTAACTGGCCAATTTGTTCACTGCACTCTTTTTCCACTTCACTAATTTTATTTTTTAATAAATTGGTGTCTTTTTCATATCTCTTTTGCAGGGTATCATATCCTTCTTGCACTGATTTCAGTTTATTTTCCCATTTATCCTCCAGCTCTCTTTTGAGGTTCTTTATGCAGTCTTCCAGAAAGGCCTTTTGAAACGGGGACCAGTGATGGTCCTTGCTGTTTTTTTCTGGATTTTTGTCTAAAGAAACCTCTGTATCTGAGGTCGTTTCTTTGCCTTGATAAAAGCTGTCTATGGTGAGAGCTCTCTTTTGCTTCTTCTTCATTTTTTTTTTTTTTAGACAGAGTGGATATCTCTTTAAGGTAGGGGAAAAAAAAAACCTCGGCTGAAGACGCTTTGCCCTGGGGCACTTCGGCGAGTTGACTTAAGGTGCTGGGCCGGTGGGGGCTAGGACTAAGTCCAAATTACTCCTTAAACAAGGCAAGTCTGCCAGAACACCTGTCCCCAATCAGGGCAGAGTGTCCCGAGTGCCTCAGATAAACTCCAGGTGTTTGGAATTTGGAGTTTGGAGTTTGGAATTTCTTCCAGGATGAGCTGAGCTGAGTACCACCCTTACTTCCGGCCTGCACAGGGGTCGTCTATTTATCTCTCTGTCCGAGTCTGACTAACCTGATATGAAGTTCTCCAGAGAGCCGTGCCCAAATATTTCTGAGTTCGTTGACTTGAAGATCAGTTCAGAGGCTTATTTTATTGTTGATTTGAGAGAAGATCGGAGGAGAGGCAGAAAGTCACCTTTTCACTCCACCATCTTGGCTCCGCCCTAAGTCGATGCCCACTTTTTAAGTATAGCTTTAACATACCTTTATCCACAACACCCAATCTAATACCACACTGCCAATTGTCTACTGGAAGTCCCACTGATACTTCAACTTTTCCCATGTTAACCCTCAGATATTTTCTTCGACTGAACTTCCCTATTTTTATTAAGGGAATTCCTATTCAAATAACCCTGTCTTGAAACCTCAGAATAATCTCAGATTCTTTCTTTCTCTGCCAATTCTCAGCAGTTCTGCCTTCCCTTTGATCCCTTCATCTTGCTACCTCATGGCTCACTTTACCACTGCTTATGCTATTCAGGCTTAAATTTCTGCAGTAAAATTCTCCATGGTGTTCCTACCTTCAGCTCTCTCTTCTAGAACCTATCTTTCATATAGCTACCTTATGTACCTTATGTTCAAGAACTGATATTGAGGTTCACTCCTCCAAGTATAAGAAAAGCAAAGCATGGTGGTCATGACAAGGCTTTAACCAATCACCAAGAGTGAAGAGGAAGCAGAGAAGAAAAGTAATATCATTGGGTAATATCACTTGGTCACCTAGCAAAGTGAAGGATAAGCAGCAGCTTATCAATGCTTCCCTGGGAAACTTGTAAGGTCAAAAAACATTGAGGAAGGCATTGAGCATGTTGGATGGATGTCTAATTTTGATCTTATAGAAAGGAGGGGAAAGAATAATGCCATACTGTTGGCAGGCATGGACAAGCTATCATCTGTTATTACTGGGGAGATATCCACATGAATAAAAGATCCCAAAGAGTACTACTAGATTGGAGCATACAGGTCTGATCCTGTAACCCCCTCTTCAAAAGTCTTCTGAGGAATGAAAGAGAACAGAAAGGGAAAGCATTATTAACCCTTCCTAATGTCAAATACTTGGAATAAAATTTTTTTTAAAAATGAGACTTTCAAGCTCACCTTCTATTTGAGACATCACATTTAAGAAATGGTTCCTCATGAGGCAGCTAGGTCACGCAGTGGTTAGAGTGCCAGCCCTGAAGTCAGGAGGATCTGACTTCAAATCTGGTCTCAGATACTTCCTAGCTGTGTGACCCTGGGCAAGTCACTTAACTCCAATTGCCTCAGCAAAAAGCAAAAAAAAAAAAAAAAAAAAAAAGGTTCCTCACTGACTGCAGATTAAAATATAAACTTAGTTTTATATTTTATCAGTTGTATTTGTTCTGTCCTTTTTTCATCTAGTTAAAATGTTCATTAGCTGTTCTGACTCATTTTTTAAAAATTTAATTTGGTAGCAAAATAAGCTTTGGTAATTAAACTATTGGAGTCATGATTTTTACTGTTTTCCTGGTTCCACATCAGTTTATACAAGTCTTTTCACATGCTTCTAAATTTCTCATATTTGTTATCTTATAACATAGGTATAGTCTATTACATTCATATATCTTTAATTATTTAACCACAGGGAGGCAGTGTGGTGCTGCCTCCAGAGGGATGGATCTCAAGCCAGGATTCTTCTGATCTGTATTTTTGTTTTGACCCAGTATCTCAGTGACTTTGGGAACTCTCTGGGTAGCAGAGATGGATTAGAACTAGATGACCTTTAAGGTCTCTTCCATCTCTAAACCTGTGATTCTGCCACCATTCCCAATTTATGGGCACTCGCTCTCTTTCAGCTACCACAAAAGTGTTACTAAGAATATTTTACTACATGAGACTATATCCAAATTTTTTAAATTTTTATATGTAAAAATCACTTTAGCAGTAAACATTTTGAAATATTATCTGTATAATGATGTTTGTGATGTCTTATATAGACTGAATGTGTTTAGGGAATGAAAGTACCCTATTAAGTCAAATATGTGCCTTATATTTGTATACAGTTTAAATGGCTACATGAAGGGCGAGGAGTTTAACCCAGCGATTTTATTTTCTTGTACTGAGTAAGAAACTGAACTAGATGACCTCTAGGGTGCTTTTCCAGCTCTGAGAGTTGATTTTAAATGGATTTTTTTTTTTTTAAATGGAAGCCTATTTTAAATGCCCTGGGGGAGGTCACTACTTAAGTGACTACAGAAGGTAAACCTTTCTATAAAGTAATTAATCACTTCCTCTCCTCTTTGTTAATTTATCTTTTGTGTTAAAACTAAATTCATATACCAGATATATCTAGAATTCTTTCATTATTGTTTTAATCCACAATGACATTAAATCAAAATAAGGTTATAAAAACCCTATCTAATGATCTCTAAATGGCAAATTTTGGCAAAAATAAAGAAGAAAAAAAAATTCACGTTGATAACTGTTTTAGACCATAGAATACAAGAGTATTTTCCATTAATCAGTTCAATTTTTTTTGTCATAGAACCTTTTAGTGACTTCAGAAAATGCAAGATCCCACTATTTGACTACTTGACATATTTAGTATGATAGCTCTTTTCCTACTAGATATCTTCTAGACATTTTAAAATCATAAAGAATTCTTTTAACAAATACATAGATAATACTGTGGGATGATTTGTTACTTATATTATATGAGATATCAAACAAGGGAGATATTTGTGTAAGGTGCTTTTAACTGTCTTGAAAGTAGTCCAATGCAGAGCCTATATAGAACAGGCATTCCTTATAGAAAGTGAAGATGCTTATTTACAAATGACATTTCACTGACTACAAGTTCTGAACACTCCAGAGCCTCCTAAATGAGATTTCGAAGCATTAAGAATTAGCTTAACTATCCAAATAGGAAATACCTAGTGGATAACAAAGTCATTTGTTCAGACTAATCAGTTGTTTTGTCCTTCATTTTTGAAGTGGACCAATGATATCACAGGATGAGATCTTGACTTGGGCCTGAAATGGATTTAAGTGAAGCAGAGTTACACAAAGTTGTTAGCCTCACTCTCTCTTTCAGTGTCACTGAGGTCAAGTGGCAAGACCAAAGTTAAAAGAATCACTGGTTATGAACCAGGATGCAGCAGATGACCTTGGTGCTCTCAATGTCCAAACAAACTGGAAGCATTCCACAACTTCTGCTTTAGCTGCCTGCATGGACATTGGAACAGACTGTTTTTATTTATCCACTTCATGGGGGGGGGGGGAAGGGAATCTTCACATGCATGGAGTAGATATCCCCCTAACTTACCAATGGGTTTGAGGTCCGTCAGATGGTTTAACTCAAACTTCAGCCTGGTTTAACTCACCAGTCAAAATGGTTTACTGGGTGTGGTCACTGTGCATGCTATGACTTCCTGGTGCCACAAGTAAGGGTTGAGTGCCAAGATGACAAAAAAAGTGGACTAGCAGCCATGAAAAGGGTTCGGCAAGGCTTTGTACCTGAGACTAAAAGATGGACCATAAGCTGGGTCCAGTGATCTAAACTCAGAATTGAGTACAAATAAGAGAATGAGTTCCTCTGCAGCATTGTCAATGATCCCAAGCTTCTCAGTGAAAACAAACTCCCATTTTTTAGCAAACCAATTTTTGTAAAGTTCCATGGTTATGAATCAGGGAGATTGTTATTTAGAGGTTTACACAATTATAATCACTGAAAGGACAATAGAAAGTGACACTGTAGTCATAAACAGACTAGGGAATACTATAAAATGGGAATAGTACTTATAAGCAGTCGAAGTCAAAGAAATATATCAGAAAAAGAAGTAATCTGGTCTAGAAATGAGAAATGACAGGTGCAAAACCCACACATAGTGCAATTAAGTTAAAACATCCCAATATGTTGGGTACATAAAGACCGGGACTGGAATAGCACAGGATAAAGACAAGTAGACATACTACAATGTACTGTTTGTAGGGTGCAAGTAGCCCACATCTGTAAGATCAAGAAACCAAGAAATTAAAAAGAAATTTCAACTTTTGCAGCACCAACCAGAGTAAGTTTGTAAAAAACATTACAAACTGTGTGTAGTCAAAAGTGATGTTGTGAAAAGTGAGCCTGGGGTAGAGCTCTGGTTCTGCCACTTCCTAGATGGCTTTAGGCAATTACTTCACTACCCTGCTTGGCTTCCTCCTATATAAAGTGAACAACTAGACAAGATAAACTCCACCATCATTTCCACCTCTAAAACAGTACCATCTTACTTCAATTCAATTATGGTGTATCTGACATCTAAATGACATGTAAATTATATAAGATATATTCAACACTCTCTGCCTTGGCTGATATCACTCTAATCTATCAATTCTGGAAAAAATAAAATAAAAACTCCACTTTTCTGCACCTGAAATTTCTTTAGAATTAAAAGTTATAAGGAACTAAAGGCAAGAAGAAGATGCATGCCAGGGACAAGAAAATTGCAACACATCATCAATAACAATGTGCATGTAAGAGGTGACATTCATGGCATTAAGGACAGGTCGGAAATGAAAAGAGGTAACCAGGTCATGTAACAAAATTCAGACAAACAGCCTGACTACTACAATGTTAGCCCAGAAACATCAAAGGGGCCAGGTAAAGATCTTAGAGTGTTAGGTGGATTATCCATAAAATAACTGGAAAGACACAGGTGAAGGAATAACACTAAAGCAAACAGAAAGCATTTAATAAATGTTTACTGATTGACTTCATTGATAAAATAAACTACCACACTGATGAAATCATGAATATAAAAATGCCAAGAATTAAATTGTAATTCATGTTTCTATTATTATTTCACTACTATTGTGAAAGAGGATGAAATTAGCAGAATTCTGATTTATTCTTCTATACAAATTGTTCTAAATGAAATGTTGTTTTAGCAGTATTCCTAGCTGTAACAGAGCAGAAAAAGAAGAAGAAAAGGAATGAAGAGGTTTTTTCAGAATATTAGAAAAGCCAGATTGATGTCTGGGAGGTTGTTCTTTTGAAATTTTTTTGGTCTTGAGGTCTCTACAAAAAAGCATGTGGTCCACTAGATCTGCCTAACACAGGGTCAGGAGAAAATAAAATATATAACTTGAGTGAGAAATATACATAATGAAGGAGGAAATACTATTTATCAATTCCACAAGGGAAGGCCGATTGTTTGAAAGAATTACAAGTTGTTGGAGGATGGATACTATGAAAATTCTGATATAATTTACTATTAGAAAATCAGAAAGATTTCTTTTTCTTTTTTTTTTTTTTTTGCTTTTTGCTGAGGCAATTGGGGTTAAGTGACTTGCCCAGGGTCACACAGCTAGGAAGTATTTGACACCAGATTTGAACTCAGGTCCTCCTGACTTCAGGGCTGGTGGGTGCTCTAACCACTGCGCCACCTAGCTGCCCCCTCAGAAAGATTTCTAATCTCATAATTTGACAGGTATTAAACATACATGACTCTCTACATTAACTTTTCTTTTAGCCCACTCTGGGGAGCCAGATCTTTATTATCCAGATTTTTGTTTTCCTATTCAAATAACTTGATTATATCTAATTTTTAAATCAACATGTCAGTCTTTAAGCAATATATATTTAGTTAACCTGGAAGTTTCATTATTTTCAGCATATTCTGGGTACAGTATAAAGTGGTATTTAAGATAATAATTAGAACTCTGATTATTTCATGAGGTGTTCAGGCCATGCTCACTTCATTCCAGCTCTGCAGTTAGACTCCTGACTCTATCCTAACCTCCTATCCAGTAGTCTCCTTCCACAGTCCAATTCAAATACTCCCACCCTTCTAAAGGTGTTATTTTTCCCCAGTTAGAATATAAACTACCTGAAAGTGGAAATAGTCTTGTTTGCTATTATTTGCTTAACACATATTATAAGCTTTTAATAAATGCTCTATTTTTGTCAGCACTTTAAAGCATAATAAGTGGATGGCGTAATGAATAGAGAAGTGGCCAGTGCAAGGAAGACCTAGATTCAAGTTCTCACTAATACACACTGATAATCTTGGGCAAATCACTTGTCAGCACCCCCAGCAACGCACTAAAATTACAAACTGCATATCTGAGCCAGTAGGGGGGTTTCCCTATTCTTCCCTATTCCATATTCAGTAGAAGGGAAATTCCCTATTCTAAGGAAACTACAGTTGCAGAATAAAAATTTTTCTTTGGACTTTTTTCTAATTACTTCATGTTATTAAAATATCAAGCATAATAAAAAATGAAACTTTCATTAAGCAAATAAAAAAGGCTCTTTCAGACATTAATTTTGGTCCTTCTAAGAAATTAGAAGAAAAAATAATCTTACGTTAATTATGGAATAACCACACACAAAACTGAAAGAATATGATATTAAGCCTATATAAATGCCCAATCAGTGGTACAGGTACATAATTACAGAGGGCCCAACACAAAAATATATGAAACACTAAATAAGTGAGGGTTATTTACACCATATGAATTTTATCTATGAGAAGCTCTATATACTATTATTGTGTTTGAGGACCATAAGAGG
The DNA here is from genome assembly GCA_023553655.1 of Myrmecobius fasciatus. Taxonomy (NCBI): domain Eukaryota; kingdom Metazoa; phylum Chordata; class Mammalia; order Dasyuromorphia; family Myrmecobiidae; genus Myrmecobius; species Myrmecobius fasciatus. The sequence continues at coordinate 239,177 of JAJPUD010003003.1, forward strand.
TAATGCCATGACATGCAAGTGAATTGGACTGAAGTAAGGGAGGGCTGAGTAGGGTCACCTGCCTCACTTTTCATGGGCTCCCATAGCCAGATTTAGATGAAGATGTTTGGAGATAGCCCTAGATCAAATGGGAAACCTTGGCTTTTTTAAGCTAAGATTGTCAACAGGTTTCAATTTGACTTAACCCCAATTTCTGTACATATAAGAATGGGAAGGGAATGGAAAATTGTTAACATAATCTCTAAAAGAAGGGCTCTCAAGGAGGTTTGAAAGAGGAAAGGGAAACGACAAAGAAAAAAAGAAAATAAAGTCATTCTAAAAGACCAACAGAGAAACACAACTCACATTAAACACCAAGAATATGCTTCTTAAATTCTTAATCATGGCAAACCTTATTTCTTTCAAAGGGAATTTGTGCATAACATAATTTGGCTTCAAAATGTGTTATGGAGCAGCTAGGTGGCGCAGTGGGTAGAGCACCAGTCCTGAAGTCAGAAGTATCTGAGTTCAAATCTAGCCTCAGCCATTTAACACTTCCTAGCTGTGTGACCCTGGACAAATCACTTAACCCCAATTGCCTCAAAAATAAATAAATAAAAATAAATAAATAAATAAATAAATAAAAGTAATGTGTTACTAAGATAATTTTTTTAAATGCTAAACATATCAATCAACATTAAATACCTACTATGTATCAAGCCCTAGGAATAAAGAGAAAAGTGAAATGGTCTCCACCCTCAAGGAATTTACATTCTAATGGGGAAAATAACATGTGTATATGTATGTATATATATACATATATATGCATATAAATATATAAAAATGAATATAAGGTATTTTCTTTTGCAACATGGCTAATATGGAAATGTTTTGCATGACTATACATGTATAATCTATATCAAATTACTTCTCTGCTTAAAAAGGGGGAAGGGAAAAGGGGAGAAAAGAATTTGGAACTCAAAATTTTAAAAAATCTTTAGATATAGTTGAGAAAAAAATAAAAATTAAGTTTAGAAAATTAATAGTTTTGAGAGAGAGGGCAAAGGGTGGGCCAGCAGGGGAAGAGAAAAAGGAAAATCAGGAAAGGGTTAATATAAAAAGGTAAGTATTTGAGTAATATCTTGAAGGCAATTAGTCTTCAAAGAAATGAGGGTGCTTTCCTTTTGACAGCCTATCTTTTTTGTGTTGGTGGTGAGCTGGTAAACTAGATCTCCTAATCTTGCCCAGACTCAAAGTAGAGTCTTCTCACTGCTGATCAGCATACAAGCTTTGAGCTGATTATTTTCCTCCTCAGGCTGACTAATGCATTATCTGGTCAGTTTTATCCCTCCAACAACTTAGCCCCCAATCTTAAGAGATCCCCTAACTTTAGCCTTGCCGATAGCATAAGCAGTTACTAGCCTGAACTCCTGACATGGTTTTTAAAAGAAAATAATATATTTTCTCCTTTTAACAATGAGTTGCTACTGGCTACAAGGCAATCCTCTGTTATAGAAGAAACAAAGAAAGAAAAGGCACATTTTTGACATTAATCTCATAAGAGCTCTAAATGATAGTTCAAGACAATGACAGAAGAGATCTCAAGTTTGTGCCAATAAATTGATAACGTTTACAGGAATAAGAGGACACTTTCAGCCCAGTGCAGTCTGGAGCAATCTTGACAGAAGTGATGGAATTTTTTTGCTAGGATTTAAAAGGTCTGCTATTTGGAGGAAATTAAAATAAACATGTATCACATAAGAGGAGAAGTATGAAATTTGAGCTCCTTACAAATTCTGGTTTGTTGCTTATTCTTCTCAGTACTAAGAAATGTTATTTGATTGTAATGGGAAATTCTTAATATTTAGATAAATAAAAATTTGGTTTTCCTTTTACTGTTTTTATAATTTACCTGGTCTGGTACAGTTGTCAAGCTTTAATTGCAATGCATTAGACTTTGTACATGATTATAGGCTAGGTGATCTCTAAGTTCCGATCCAACACTAAATCTATGATCCTAACTATAACTGCTGTGATTACTGATGTCTAAAAAGTATAGAATGAAATCTCATCTATTGACTTAATGTTGTTACTGAAATAAGCTTCACAAAGCAGTATTCTATCTAAACAATCAGCACAGTATTTTCAGTCTCGCATGGGGTATGGTCCCAAGATCTCTTAACTTAATAAGGTGGTAAGCTTTATTCTTAAATTAATGGTTCTAGAGACATTTTTTTTTAATTTCACCTATTTATACTGATTTATTATTAATAATTTAAAATTTATTCCTAAAATGATTAAGTCCAAGTTAATGTTATAGAACAGTATCAGTAACAGGTAAAAAAGATTGAACTATAAATAAAGCTCACAAAAGCTTTTTTTCTACTTTTCTTAATCACTTCTTTAAAAGCATACTATCAATACTTCTAGACTTTACTGTCTGTCTTCTGAGTTAGGATAGTAAATTCCACTTGTGTCTCCTTAGGCTACCACTCTATACAAACATATCAAACCAAGTCACTCCAACTGGAACTGAGCATGTGGAGAAAGACAATGTTAAATATAGACAGAGATTAAAACTCCATTTGGCACTTAGAGGTTTGGCCAATGTACAAATTGACCTAATGGGCCCTTGGAGTTCTGATTTATTGAATAAAGCATCTAGCTAGTCAAGTCTTCTTAATACATAAAATACAGCCTGAAACTTTCCCTTATTCTTGCCTGGCCATTGGAAAAGTATGCTTTCTGTTCTCAAAAATTTTCCTGTGTGATGAGGCCATGTATTCTTACAAGGAAGAGTCAGAAGATTTCAGTTAAAGTTGTACTTTGGCCACTTCCTGTGTAGTGTGTCTTTGGGCAGGTCATTTAACCTCTGCTGGACCTCCATATTCCATCTGATTAGGACCAGATGCCCAGCTCAACTCTTCTATCCTAAGATTTTGGCTCCATCTCGACATTGTTATCTGTGTACCTGTCACATCTTTCAAAACGTATAAAATTCAAACTGTCTTTTTTATGTTTTTATATACTCAGTGACCACAATATAATAAATGCTTAATTAACATTCCTTGATTTGAATCAAGAATTGACTTTTCACTGACCCATTTATAGGTAAATTCCCAAGAAACAATGACAAAATTAACAAATGAAATTAGCTGGGTCACAAGAAGTCTCTTGCTTTTAACAAAGATACAATTTTAGGCAACATCTTAGTGGCCTAAATAGAAAATGTGCATTTCTCAGTGAAACTACATGGTTCTAATTCTAGAAAAACTAATTAAACAAATCAGACAACATAAATATATAAGAATTCTATCAGCACCCTGTCAGGAACATAAGAATACACATTGTAAGAATTAGACTTTATTTATCAAATATCAATCATCCCAAAGACAATACTTTTACATTATAGGAAATCAAAACAAAACATAAGCAAGAAAACCAGTTCGGTGGATTATAAAATGGCCAGAATTAAGGAGAATTAGAAGAAAATGACCGAGCACCATAACTAAGTTTACTCCAAGTCCTCAATTCTAGTTGTAAACACAAACTGGGAAAGCTGATTCAACTCAAAAAACTCAAACGTCAAATGATGTTTTGTCGAACTGAGACTATTTTTTTTAAGAAGCTACTTTCATTAAAATTTAGGGAGATGTGGTTCAAAATTTTCACCAAGAAACATGCCTAAATGTGACGTCTAAGTAATACCAAGGTTTAAGGTACTTTAAAAGAGCACTGGGGAAGGCTGTGTGCGGGCGTGCTTTGGAGCCTAGAGCGGACTGGCTATTTTTCCGGCTACTTTTCTCCGCCTCCAGTGGCCAGTCCGGAGCCGGCCCCTTCGGCCCCTTCGAGGTGGCATCTGGGACCTGAGGAAGCCTTGGGTCACTCCTTCCCCTGCCTTCAACACCTCCCAGAGGGCTTCCCACTGAAACCTCAACTTATTCCCAGTTAAAAACAGCAACAACAAAAGTTTCTGTGAAAAACTTCCAAGCCAGCGTCGGGCTCCCTCAGAAGAACGTAATTAAGCCGCACTAAACGCCGGGCAGAGTAGCCGTGAGGCCGGCTACTCCGCGGGAGACGCAGACGAGACCCTCCCAGAGGCCCACGGAAAGCGCCGGACCGACACCGAGGCGAGGCCAAGCCGCCGGACCGGCGTCCCGGCCAGAGCCGGACCCCGGCTCCTCCCAACACGGTCCCCCCAGCCAGGGCCCGCGGGGTCCCTGGGGCGCTCCCCCACCTCCCATAGGCTGTCTCAGCTCAAAACCGACGCCTCCCGGTGGGGGGCCCCAGGGCCTGGGGAAAGGTCAGGAGGTCAGGCCGCGACTCGGGCCTTCCTCCCACTCCGGGAAAGGCCCCTCCCTGGTGGCCGCGGCCCTCGGGGAAAGGAAGAGGGCGAGGCCGCAGCTCCTTCCGTTACCGACCCGCCCCCGCCCCCCCTTCGGCCCAGCCGGGCTCGGCTGTCAGCGGCCGGAGGCGGGGCCTGGGGAACGGGCCGCCACGGGCCTCGGCCTCCC
>JAJPUD010003003.1:244069-272362 GCA_023553655.1 Myrmecobius fasciatus
CCCGCCCGCCAGCCCCGGCCCGACCCGCGCGCTACCTGCACGGCGCGGCTGAGGAAAGTGCCAGCGTCCGCCGCCAGCTTCTTCACATTGAAGTCCATGATGCTCATGTCAGGCCAGGCGGAGCCGAGCCAGAGCCGGAGCCGGGGCCGGAGCCGGAGCCGGGCGGAGCCGCCGCCACCGCCGCCTCAGAGGGAGCGGGCAGAGGAGCCGGGGAGGGGGGGGCGGAGCCCGGCCCGGGAGAGGAGGGAAGAGCAGCTAGGGAGGCAAGAGGCGGGCCTCAAGGGGCGGAGCGTAGCCTGGGAAGGCGGGGCGGGAGAGGCGGCGGAAAAAGCGGTGGCGGCGGCCGGGGCGGGGCCTAGCCCGCTAAGGGAGAAGAAATGGAGGGGAGGGAGGAGCAGCGGCCGGGGGCGGGGCCTGGCCTGGGGAAGTGAGAAGGGGCGGGGAGAGGAAATAAGGAAAGAAAGAAGGAAGGAGAGGACCGAGACTGGGAAAGAGCAGCGGAGGCTGTTGGATTCTGGGGAGAGGAGGAGGACGAGGGGATGGGATGGGAAGAGGAGGCGGTAGGGCCTAGCCCGCTAATGGAGCGAGGAGGGGAAAGAAGGGAGGAAAGGGAGGGGAGGGAGTACGGAGGGGAGGAGGGAGTTTGGCCTATCCTGGAAATGGGGAGGGGGAAAAAGGGGAAGGGAAGGGGAGGGGTGGGGGAGGGGAAGGGGGGAGAAAAGGGGAGGGGAAGGAGGAGCTAAGATCTGGGGCAGGGGCCTAACCTGGGAAGGAAAAAAAGGAGGAGGGAGGAAGAGAGGTAGAAAGGGGTGTGGCTTTAGGGGGCGGAGTCGGTGGTGGGAGGGGCTTGTCCGAGGAGGGGGCGGGGAAGAGGCGGAGCAGGGACGTGGCTGCTGCTACTGCCTGGGAATTCCCCAGGGGCTGAAGGCTTGGGGATGGGGTGGATCACCTCTCTTTGTAGCAGCAGGTGCTATGAGACACCCTCCAACGTCCCCCCATAGATGGTTACACAAGTTGGCAGCATTGAATATAGTGGGTGTGAAGGGAATCCAAAACTACTAAGGTTTTGAAGTTAGGTGACTGGAGGGATGGTGGCGCCTCAACAGAAATAGGGGAGTCAGAAAAAGGAGGCAATTTAGAGGGAAAGATAAGAGTTCTGATATGGACAAGTTGAACCCGAAAGGCTTATGGGTCCCAAAGGTGTCAGTAGGCAGTTGGAGATGCAGGACTGGTGCTTCAGAGAGAAAGGAAAAATTTTTCTTTTTTCCTTTTTGGCTATTTATATTTTGTAGTCAAAAGCACAGAGAAATGATAGTTGAACTCAATCATAATCGAAAAAGCGTCCAGCTTAGAATGAGTAGAAGGAGAAGCCCAGTTCACGAGTGGTCATCCAGCCTTTGTCTGAGGATTTCTGTGAAGGGGAACAGACTGCCTCCCTAGGCAGTGCCTTCTACTTCAGAATAATTTATCATTGTTTTAAATTTTTTTTAAATTTACTCTAGATCAGCCTTTCTACAACTTCAATTCATTCCATCTAGTTGGGCCATCCAGGGCAGAAAGAGTCTCATTCTAAATATTTAAAGATAGAATGATCCAGTCTTCTCTTCTCCATGCTAATCATCTCCAGGTCTTTGAATTGATCCTTATGTGGCATGAACTTGAGCCTTTCACTGTACCCATCATCTTTCTTCCAGAGGTTCTTGAGTTTCTCATTGTACTTAAAACATAGCATCCCAAACTCACCCAGGGATGGACTTACTAGGCAAAGAACAGCGGGACTGTCTTCCTTCTTAGATGTAGCCAAAATTCTAGCCTTTGATACTGCTAGCTATTTGACTAGGAGCAAATCATTTCTCTGAATTGCACTTTCTTTAATTCTAAAACTAGTATTCCTAAAATAACCATTCCACAGAATTATTGTGAGGCTCAAATGACATAACATATGAAAAATGGTTTGCAAAGCTTAGAATGTTGTCAAGATGTTAACTATTTCTTCCTCTAGTTCTTTTTCTTTTTCTAATTCTTCTAGTTCTTCTAGTTTTTCTAATTCTTTTTCTTCTAGTTCTTCTAATTCTTCTTTTCCTTCTCTTCTTCCTCCTCCTCCTCCACCTCCTCCTTCTCATTCTTTCTTTTTTTTTTCTTTTCTTTCTTTTTTATTTTTTTCTTTTCTTTTCTTTCTCTCTCTCTTTCTTTTCTTTTTTTTTTTTTTGTTGTTGTTGTTGTTGTCATGTCTCAGTGATGAACACCTGGCCAGATTTCCTTTATCTTTTACTTGTAAAGTTGTTTGCTTTGGAGCTCAAATGTAATGTTTTCTATTTTATACTATTACATTTCCTTGTAGTACCTTTGACCCAATGTTCTATTTTGTAATACATGCTAGTAACTGAGTCTTGGGGAGAATGACTAACAGATTAAGCTATGTTGAGACACACAGCCACAGAGAAACACAGCAGGGTAAGTGAAGGGCAGGAACCTTGCTAAATGTAAAGACTGACCCATTGAAGAATGGTCTTCAAGCAATTAGAAACAGGCATGAACAGCCAGGTAGCTGGATTTATAAAGAACATTTTTAATAAGTAGGAAATTTGGGGAAAGTTTCTGCTCATCACATATTTACTACATGCAATCAGGAAATAAGATTATTACACTTTAGGGATAATGATAGAAGCTGAGAGAATTAAAATTGGAAGGGATTTCAGAGATTAATTAAAAGATCCTTAAACTGTGGATTTTGTTACTGAATATAAGGTTCCCCTAAACTTTCTGAACTTATGACATTCTGAACATATGACAAGTATACTTTGCATTGTGCATGCACTAACACTGCCAGAATCACCTTGACTCAGATTTGAGACACAGGATTTAGCCTTTCTGGCTAAAAGGGATCACGAGGGGAAAAAGTTTAAGAAATCCTGATATGGTACAGATGAAATTCAAGCCCAAGGAGCTTAAGAGACGTGGTAAAATTCAAATCTAGTCATTTTTAGTTCAAGGTGCAATCACTTTCCACTGGTATGCTGCCTCTCTTAACAAAAGATTGGGAGTTAGTATCCTGGCCTTGATCTAGAAAAGGTCACTCTCCCCAATTGACTTCCATAGTTGTCTTGTGCCTTCAAGCTGAAAACCAAAATACACAAAGAAATATGAGTGCCAGGGTCAACCATAGGTGTTGAGAGGAAATGTAAAGACCAAGGTTTAGACAGATATTTAGAGAAAATAGATTAAATCAGTCAGATGCAGTCTTTAACAAAATGAAAGGTCATTCATAGAGATTCCAGGGAAAGTGGGAAAGGGGACAAGGATTGCCAGTTCCTTCATAATTTTCCTCATCGTTCCAGCCACTATAGCAAATACCCACAATACAATGCAGTCTTATACTTTGTTTCTTTTCCCCTTTAGGCTTCATCCCTCCAAGCTCCCAGACCATGGATTCAAGGAAGGCAATGGTAGATGATATCATTACTTCTTGCCAAATAGCTCAGCTATTTCATAAAAATAAGGGAAGCCCTCTACAATCTCCCTCTTAATGTTCTTTCTCCTTTTTCAAGTGCCTTTTTCTGCCATGTCTTCAACTACCCTATTCTCAAACCATGCAATACTTCTTTGCTTCAGAAGATGAGCAAAAAACTTCAAATAACTGAATTCTCTGCAAATCCACATCATTCTTCATCTAAAGTAGATGATACATTATTTACTCTATTAGTAAATGTTCCTTTGTAAAAAAAATATATATATGTATATTGATATCAAGTTAATATTTGAGAGTACATCAATGTTTCCATGACAGTAATAGGACCTTCCCCCTCAACAAAACAAAACAAAACAAAACAAAAAAATCTTACAGGGTTCCCCTCCCCCCCTAGAATCTTGGGAGGAGGAACAGTCAGCTGCCTTTTGGGCACAAGCCTGCCAGTGAAAATGAGATTTCAGGTGAGTAAGCCCAAAGGGGATGCTATAATATGTACAAATTACATTAGAAAAACAAATGTTTGTGTATAGGACAAACACGTCCATCTTACTCTCCAGTCACTTTGCCCTTTTATCTCTAAAGAGTAACTTGACCACTTCACACTACTCAGATTGGCTAATGTGACAGGAAAAGATAATGATAAATATTGGAGGAGATAGGGGGAAATTAGGATACTAATACCTTGTTGGTGCAGTGGTGAAATAATCCAAACATTCTGCTCAGCAATTTGGAACTATACCCAAAAGGCTATCAAATTGTGCATACACTATGATCACTACTGGGTCTGTATCCTAAGAGATCATAAAAGAAAGGACCCAACATTTGTAGCAGCTCTTTATGTAGTGGCAAGGAACTGGAAATTGAGTGGATGCAATCAGTTGAGGAATGATTGAGTAAGTTATGGTATATGAATATAATGGAATATTATTGTTCTATAAGAAATAATGAGCACACTGATTTCAGAAAAGTGTGGAGAGACTTACATGCTGATGCTGTACATACAAAGAGCTGATCCTGAGTGAAGTGAGCAGAATCAATAGAATATTGTACACAGCAGCAAGATTTTGTGATGATCAACTATGATGTATTGGCTCTTTTCAACAATGACATGATTCAAAGCAATTCCAATAGACTTGCAATGGAAAGTGCCATCCACATCCAGAAAGAGAATTATAGAGACTGAATGTGGAACGAAGCATGGTATTTTCACCTTTTTGTTAGTTGTTTGCTTGTTTTTTTCTTTCTTGTATTTTCTTCCCTTTTGATTTTCATTCTCTGAAGAATACTTTTTACTTTTGCAATTTATTGATTATTGATGGAAAGGACAAACTTGTGTTTCAGTATTAATAGCTTGGTACCAATATTATCGGTTGCATTTGACCTGAGTTTTGTCACCTTTTAGTTTTGTCTTTCTCTACATTGTATAGTCATTGTGTGTATTGCTCTAGAAGAATAGGTGATATAGGATAGAGCCTTGGGGAACACCTACAGTTTAGGGGCACAGTATGAATGATGAACCTGAAAAGAATATGGATAAGGAGTAGATAGAACGAGAACCAGGAGGCAGTATTAGCAAAAATTCTTGGAAGATCCAGAAGAGGATGGTCAACAGTGCTAAATGTTATAGAAAAGTCAAAGAGGATGAGGAGTAAGGAAAAACTATCAGATTTTACAATTAATTTGCAGAGAATGATTTCAGGTGAGTGGTGAACTCAGATTGTAAAGGATTAAAGAGTGAGAAGAAAGTCAAGGGAAGCAACACCTGCTGGCAGCTTTTTTCTTTTGGAGTTTATTTGAAAGAGGGAGGAGAGCTATTGGATGACAGCTTGAGGTGATGCCCAGTGAAGGTTTTTTGTTTTGTCTTTTAAGAATGGGGGATATGGGGCAGCTAGGTGGTGAGGTGGATAGAGCACCAGCCCTGAAGTCAGGAAGACCTGGGTTCAAATCTGGTCTCAAACACTTAACACTTCCTAGCTGTGTGACCCTGGGCAAGTCCCTTAACCCCAATTGCCTCAGCCAAAAAAAAAAAAAAGAATGGGGGATATTTAGGAGCCCTTAAAGACTATAGGGAAGGAAGTATGGCTGGATAGAAGTCAGAGATTTGAGAGAGGGAGGTCATGGAGGGATAGGAGAGGGCAGGATCAACACAGAGAGGTGTTGACCTAGATAAGAAAAGAGACCACTTCATTGTTAGAGAGGGTGGTTAAGGATGAGAGATGGGGGATGATGTCAAGAGATTTTGAAATGAAGAGAAGGGGAAAGAAGGAGCATATGGTGAATGGCCTCAATTTTTTCAGTAAAGTAAGAGCCAGTTTGCTCAGCTGAGAAGGGGAGACAAGGGAAGGCTGGAATAGAGAAAAGAAAGTTTAAAATAGCTTCTGAAAAGCATGGCATAGCAAATTAATAAGGGAGGAATAAAATAATTGCTTTGCTTTGGTGAGGGCCCCATCAAAATTGGATAACTTGAAGTTTCTAGTTTATAGGATGCACAGTTGTGTGAATTCCTCCAGTTTCATTCAAATGTCCTTAATTAGGAGGAGAGTATTCCAGGCTGGGGTTCCTGGATTCCAGGCAAGGGATGATCGGGGACAGAACAAAGGGATTGAGAGACTTGTGAGCTGATGACATTATATAGTTGTATGGATTTATTATAGGGTCAAGATTAGGAAGGGAAAAAAAATGAATTCAGAGTGGTGCTAATAGCCTGAGAAAGTACTGTCAGAGATCAGTACTACAAAGAATAGATCTAGGATGAGTGAGACAAAGGGAAAGATGGAATGATAGGAGATTGCCTGAATTTTAGATGAAGGAAGTAGATAATGGATTAATAGATATGGTGAGATCTAGGTGAGACCACCCTGCTGTCTTGCAGAAGTGGGTAAAGGAAATGTCTCTTGCTGTTCAGTGACCTTTGATCAGGCAAAGAAAGGATTTCAGGTTCAATTTTAAGCTTCTGCAGATAAGCACATATATGCTTGTAACTGCCATGGCTGCTGGGAAGAGGGAAGAGAAAGTCTCTTTCTGTTATTGGAAGACTGGAAATCCAAGGGAAAACTGGCAAGAGTACCAATGGGATGAGAGAGACAGAGACAGAGAGAACGAAGAGAGAAAGAGAGAGGCAGAAATACAACCAGAAAGAGACAGAGAGAGAAAGAAAAAGAGGAGGGGGGTTGAAGGGAGGAAGGAAGGGAGACAAAGAGCAGGGAAGAGGAAGGGGGGAGACAGGGTGGGAGAGACAGTCTTTCTACAATTCTTATAACTTACTAGGTGAGGAAAGAGGTTACCAGACATCCTTAACACCACCCCATTCATGGGAGCCAAAGGACTAATTGCTGGGTTGCACAGATACTTTATCAAGTTGTTGGAGCATATGTTCCCAAAGAGAAGGAGGCAAAGTACACAATCTGATATAATCCAAGAGATCAGCTGGTTGCCCTGATTGGTATTCTTACACAAATATAACACCAGAGTAATCCTTCGGAGGAAAGAGCATTCTCTCCCTATTGACTCCATTTTCTCTACCTTTAAACATGCATTGATCTTCCTTCTCTTGGAAAATAATTTCCCATGATACAGCCCACTACTATTACTATATTTCATTTTTCTCTTTCATTGCAGTTCAGCAAATATCCTAGCACTTTCCTGTGCAAAGATACATAAGTACACAACTTTAGAGGGAGGGAAGAAAACAGGAGAACAGAGGAAAAGATATAGTCCAATCTCCTTTATTTTAGAAACTAAGAAATTTATAGAGAGGCAAGTGTGGTATAATGGGAAGTATAGCAGTCCTGGATTCAAATATTTGATAGGATAATATTTGAGACCTAGTTTCCAATCTAGTTTTCAATCTGGTAGGAGCATAGATTTATATCTGGAGACTAGGGTGGGTGGGATGCAGCCAGCTCAAATTGACTGGAGAGGGATAATTAAATGTTTATCATGGGCATTCATGCCTTGGAAATCAAAAATTTATAGATCAGAAGTTGATTTATTGTTTTGTTGATTAATGATAGAGAAAATACTAATAGTGAAGATTAAAAACATGCCATTGTTAAAAGAAAATTTTCAAAGAGCCAGTTGTTAAACAATTACCAAAAAAATCAGAATATTTATCAGCCCACTCCTGACTGGAAGGAACCTTAATGACCATCTAGTTGGGAAGGTGTCAATGACCCTAGGCCGCAAGCCACTTCAAAACTCTGGTCCAACCAGATTAAAATGTAATTGGGAACAAAATAAATATACAATACAACATAGGTTATATTAAATTAATATAATAAATTAATTAATGGTTTTCTAAGTCAATATACGGCTTTCAGGGACCCATTTCTATCTATGACACTACTGATCTAGTCCAATCTTATTTTGTAGATGGTGGAAGAAAAACTGGTCCAGAGAGCTCACATGATCTGCTTAAGGTAGGAAGCAGCAAAGTCAGCTTTTGAATTCATGTTCTCTGATTCCAGATTCAGGGCTCTTTTCATTATACTCGCTACAGTATGCATACACATGTAATTTATAAGGCAAAATATGAACAAAAGAAATAAAATAGCAATCTAGAGAAATCAGTGATTACTCCCAGCTTGGTTGGAATCAGGAAAAATTTTACAGAAAAGATACCCTTTGAGCTGAACCTTGAAGGGTGAGCTGGATAATAGGCTCAACAAGATGAATATTTCAGTACTTTAGAATTATGATGTGGAGATTAAAAGGATAAATCTGTGAGCATTTGGAAAGGGATGTGGTCAACAAGGGTTCATTAAGCACAAGTCATGTAAGACGCCTCATTTCCTTTTTGACAGAATTATAAAATAGGTATATTAAGAGAATGCTAAAGTTTCTCATGCTATCTTTATGGACAAGATAGAAGTATTATAATTAAATATATTTAGAGCTTCTTGGATCCAAAGAATTTAGACATTAATGGATCAAGGTCAACAAGGAGGGAACTCTCTAGACAGACACTTCAGGGCTCTGTCCTTGGCCGTATTATGTTCAACATTTTTATCAATGACTTGAACATTAATGTATTGATGATACTGTTCCCTCCCTTCCCCCCAATACACCATGCTGCCTTTATTTCAATCTTTGAAGGATATCTAATTTCATTGATGTGGATACTCCCTGTACAAATGAATATTGCAACTCTTTTTACCTTAGTAAATAGTCTGCTTTAGGGACTGTAACTAAAGAATTCATCCCTTCTTGGCCAGCCTTCTGTTGATAAATCTCTCTGAACTTAGCTTGACTTGTCCATAGAAAGGAGACATGATGGTGGGTCCCAAATGAAATCTATTAAATTTGGGAGAACCTCCAAGATCTTAGCTTCTATTGGTGTAACCTTTAAGAACCCACTATCACCTCCACATCACAATGAGATACTGAAGAAGGATTTTAATGGAAGACATAAGGAACAATCCAGTGCGCATTTATTAAGTACTCACAGTGTGCAAGGCACCAGCAATAAATACAAAGAGAAAATCACTCCCCTCAAGGAGTTTACTGGCACTGTGGGTATACAGAGTGCAAACATAAGTATATACATGATCACTTGAGGAGGCAGAGATTATTAATCTCTAGGAGCATCATGAAGTGAACAAACACTACATTTAGAGTCAGGACCTGAGTTCAAATTCTGATTTTGCCACTTAATACCCGTGTGACAGTCAAATCATTTAATTTCTTTCAGGTTGAATTCATTTGTCAAATGCAGAGAGTGGACTACATGGTCTCAGAAGTAATTTTCAGGGGCAGCTAGGTGGAGTATCGGATAAAGCACCAGCCCTGAAGTCAGGAAGACCTGAGTTCAAATTTGGTCTCAGACACTTAACATTCCCTAGCTGTGTGACCCCGGGCAGGTCACTTATCCTCAATTGCCTCAGCAAAAAAAAAAAAAAAAGTTATTTTCATTTCTAACTAAAATCTTAAACCCCATCATCAGTAGAAGCACAGGATCCAGCATGAGAGATCTTATTGCACCCTGTCCTGATCAAGCTAATTTGAAAGGAAACTGCATCTGGAATATGTTCAAAGGAAGGAGAATAGGATTTTGAGAGTCTTGAGAACCATGCTATAAGAAGATCAGTGGAATATTCAATTTGTCAAGTATTTTAACATAATTAACATATAGTGGACTTCCTGCCAACTAGGGGAGTGGTGGGGACTGGGGGGGGGGAATTTGTAACGGAAAGCTTTGTAAGGGTCAGTGTTGAAAAATTACCCATACATATGCTATGCAAATAAAAAGCTTTAATAAACAAATTAAAAAAAAAGATCAGTGGAAAGAACTGGGAATGTTTAGCCCAGGGAAGTGAAGGCTTAGGGAACAAATAACCTGTTTTTTTAATATTTGATTTGTCTTCATGTAGAAGAGGGATTATATTTACTCTGCTCAGTCCCAGATAAGAGAATTATAGCCAGTGGGTAGAAGTTTTGGGACAAATATATTTTAGTTCAATATAAAGAATTTCCAATAATTAGGAATGTAGAATAATAGAATAGTCTATCTCAAAAGTAGAAATTACCCCATAAGTAGCTAAATGAACGTCTATACGGGGAATTAAGATTTCTCTTGAGGCTTTAGTTTGGATGACTTCAGAAGTCCAATCATGTGCTATGATTGTGAGGGAATTTGATTCCTGGAGTATGAGGGCGAGAGGATATAGAGTTGGGAAAGCCCACACACATAAATGTGTGACAAATCATTTTAACTTCAATATCCTCATCTATAAAACAAGGGGGTTGGACTAGCTGATTTCTAAAGTCCCTTCATACTCTGGAGTAATGATGTACAATCTCATGAAATTCTGTTCAAGACTTGTTATGTTTTCCCTCCCCATCCATTTTCTAAAGATCAAGGACAACTATCATTCAGTGCTCCACCTCTCCTTCTTCACCTTCCTAGACTAGGATGCCAATCTTAGAATGAATGGGAAGAAACTAGCCAGTTACAATGACTTGCTTTAGAAATTATGCATTTTTAGGGAGAGGCAATGTACAATGACATTTTATGCCTTGAGTAATTTCAAACACACTTGACTTAGTAGAAATTTATGGTTATTGGACTAGAGTTAAGAGGACACTGAGATAGCAGTCCCAGTAACACAAATATGGACTATGGAAAAAAACATGGGTTGATGATGAAGCTGGTTCAGGATATATTGAATTTGAGGTGCTTAATGGATAAAAGGAGGATCCATGCAGCTAGATGGAACAGTAGACAAAGTATCAGGTCTGGAATCAGGATTACCTAAATTCAAATCCAGCCTGACACTTACTAGTTGTATGCCCCAAATACCTCAATTTATCTGTTTCCTCAACTGTAAAATGGGGTTAATAGTAGTAGTACCTGCCTCACAGAGGTTTTGTGAGGAGATAATATTTATAAAGCACTTGGCATAATGCCTTAAATGCCATAGGCACTGTATAAATGCCAGCTATTATTAGCCATTAAGTGTCTGTCAGACATTTAGAAATTTGAGACTGGAGCTCAACAAAAAAGGAAGAGCTGGCTGAGTAGATTATAAGTTATTTGAATAGAAATGTTAACTAAAGAAACTTGATGGATTACCTAGTCCTGGAGAATAGACAAGAGGTGAAACCCAAAATGAAAGTCTTGGAGGATCTCAACATTTAGAGATTGGAAGAAGGCCTCTTTGGGTATCTCATTTGTGAAAGGATGTTTGGAGTAAAAAATCCATACTACTTTTTCCTAGCTCTAAATTTCTATGATTCTGAATCTAAGAAGACCTAGCAAGCGG
Source organism: Myrmecobius fasciatus (assembly GCA_023553655.1). NCBI lineage: Eukaryota > Metazoa > Chordata > Mammalia > Dasyuromorphia > Myrmecobiidae > Myrmecobius > Myrmecobius fasciatus. Next base: position 255,299 of record JAJPUD010003003.1, read on the forward strand.
AGAGACAAGGATATCTAGAGGAGGAGAAGCAAAATCCTGGGAGTAAGAGTTTAAAATCACAGAATCTAAGGGTTTCAAGAAGGAAGATTGAGAGGGACTGGGTACCATCTTTTGTTCCTGCCTTTATCTCCTTTTTCTCAAGTTCAACTGGTTCCTGTGGCAGTCCTAATAATTATCTTTCTACCATATCTTTTCAATCCCACTTTTCTGTTTTTACTACCAAGACCTTCGTTGAAATCCTCCTTACTTATATACTGGAGAACTGGAATATTGCAACTGTTTCCCAAATGGTTTTTCTGTTTTTAGTTTTCTATTCTATAACCTATCTTACATAATACTATCAGGTGCTTAGATAATTTTCTTTTGGACCTTCCCCCTCTCTTTTTTCACTGTTAAACAAATTTTTTTAATGTTTTCATTTGTATACTTATACTCATCCTACATCTATTTCCACCATATGTAAAGTGCACTCAGAGTCATAAAATATTAGGGGGGGGGGAGGATTTAAAAGAGTTTTTACTCCAATTAAAATTTTTTAAATATAATTTTTTCACTTAACAAAAGCCCACCTTCTCTCCCTCCCACTTTTCCCCTACCCTGTTGAAAAAGAAATGAAAACAAAACCATTAAGATAAATATAGTCAAACAAAATAAATTTCTACACTGGGTCATATTCATAAAATATGTTATACTCTAAATCCATCACCTTTTTATCAGGTGGGGGATTGCATATTTTATCATGAGTCCTCTGGAATTGTGGTTGGTCATTACATTAATCAATGTTCTTAAGTTGTCTTTCAATGTTCTTATTGAATAAATTGTTTTTCTGATTCTCACTTCACTTTGCATCAGTTCAAAGTTTTCTCATAAATCTCTAAAACTGTCCCCTTTGTCAATTCTTGAAGTACAAATAGTATTCGATCAGGCTTAGAGGCTCAGTGGATAAAGTGCTGGGCCTGACGTCAGGAAGACTTGATTTTAATTAGGCCTCAGACACTTTTTAGCTGGATGGATCATTTAACTTCTGTTAGATTCAGTCTCCTCAATAAAATGGAGATAATTTTACTGCACCTACCCCCCAGGGCTGCTATAAGAATCAAATGAGATAATATTTGTAAAGCAATTATCATGGTGTCAGGCACCTAGGAGACACATAATACTTGTTTTCTTCCATTATTAACTCACTCACTTTTACAAATGAAGAAACTGAGATCGGAAGATAGTGGATTGCCCATACCTACACTGCTAGTAAGTGCTAGAGTCCAAATTCTGAATCCAGATCCTCTGATCCAAAGCCCAAAGTTCCTCCCCAAATATCAACATTAAAAAGATTAAATCTTCAATAAGACATGGGTAACATGGACTGTCCTTGTTAGTAAATATCATAGAATGCTTGAGTTCTACAGAGCTTTCTAAGCTCAGTATCTCATGAGGAAGCTTACTATGCAACTAACCCTCATTTCTATCTTTGAGAAATGTCAGAAATGACACACAATACTATGAAGGTAAATCCCCAAATCTGCTGGACTTTCTATATTTACATCCTAGCTCTACAGGGGTAAGGATTATTTGAGTAGATCTTCTCCCAACTCATGCAGGAGATGGGGATTAAGTCGATAAATTCATGCACATTTGCATAAACACATATGATCAAAACCATACCCCCATAACGTCCTACTATTGTAACTTTTGACCATATCAATAAGCATTTATTAAAAGCTTAATATATGCCAGGTCCTGTGCTAAACCCTAGAAATACAGATAGAAGCAGAGACTGCATCTAATTAGGAAAGACAACAAGTAAAATGAACTTGGAAAAGGGGAGGGGAAGGAGTAGGGCATTATAGAGAAGTCAAGGAAGAAACTTAGGAGTCCAACTTAGAGAGGAAAGAAGATATTGGTGGCCCAAGTGTCCTTCAAATGGAGGTTCTGGAGCGTAACAGTTAAAATTAAGGTAGACTGAGGCACAACGATCCTAGCATAATCAATTTATTGGTAAAACACACATTTATCAATAAATAAGATCTCAGCTTCCCCAGCAAAGTTAAGACCCTGAATAGGGGAGAGAGGGAAACAGCTGTCTTTTATCATTTGGGGGAGTACAAAAAAATAGGAAGAGTAGCATCATAGGTGAAAGAAAATATGGTAGGGTGGAAATTGGAAATGAGAGCTAGTAACAGCCTGCTCCTTCCCTCCTGTGACTAAGAAATGTTCGTTGTTTGAGACCAGCTGCATCTGCAAAAGCAGAGATAACAAACCATACTTCTTTGGATAATAAAACAAACATCCTTGAAGATCAGGTTGGTAGTATAAAGATACTAAGCCAGATTGCCTGATGTCCCCCTGTATATCTAAGGGTAACTAACTGATTTCCTTGACAAAAGAACAGTAATTAACAAGGAAATGGAATTTCTGAACTTAAATCATTACATGTAGGACAGCTGAATTTCTGAACTAAGTTAAGAGACAATTGACTTAAACAGTTACAGAACGAAGTCAATTAATTGTAAATAGGATCAAATCCCCATCCCCACAGAATCAGTCTTTTTCGGAGGAACCAACTAATCAAAAAAGAGGGGCTGAGGGGTGGGAGATACTTCCAATGTAATGTTTTGAAACTTCCAGGAAAAACAAATTAAGAATCAGACTGTCATGGAAACTAGTGGTATTAACTTCATTGCAAAATTTTGTCTTTAGCCATCATTCCCCAGCATTTGCTGCAGAATAAAGGCACAAACATGCAGGTCATACATAAACCGCTTTGCTTCCTTCCAAATGGATCAGACTGTATGTTAATCCTGGTGGATACATATCAGTTTGGACAGTTCTAGCTTAATTCATAGCTTGTTCCAGCTAATATTTATTCCAAAGGTCAAATTCGGGGTCCAAAATAGCTCTGATTGGCTATAATAAAAGTTTGGGACTATCTGAAAATCAGCACCAGGAACAGAGTCATAACCTCAACTGGAATGTTGTTCAATTGTGACTCTTCATGACCTCTTTTGGTTTATTTGGGGGAAGTTTGTTTGTTTTTTGGCAAAAAATACTGGAGTGATTTTGCCATTTCCTTCTTCAGCTCATTTTATAGATGAGGAAAACAGGCAAACTGAGCTAAGTGACTTGTCCAGAGTCACACAACTAGTAAATGCCTAAAGTCACATTTGAACCCAGGAAGATGTTTTCCTGACTCCAGAACACTATCCATTGCACCACCTAATTGAGATAACAGCATTGTTCTCTGACCCAGCCTTCTTCCCCTTCCCCTTTAAAAAAAATCTCCCTATTACTCCCCACACCCCTCCAAAAAAACCCAAAACATCTTAGCCCCTAATACAAGGTCAGCCATAATTTGATTCTAGCTCACCTCTTTAGACTTCTTTTACATTGTGGATATTTTGTACTGGTGATTATAAGTATATGCTGTAACAGAACATGTGTTTCTTAAGGGCAGAGACTATTTTGATTTCGTGTTTGTATGGCCTGTACCTAGCACAGTGCCTGGCACATAGAAGGCAATTGATAAATGCTTGGCGATGGATTGGTATTACCTTTACTTGTAAACTGTAGCTAAACTGGATTACAATCTTGCCCCCAGGACATACCTTGCTTCCAGTCCTGCCTATGCGTCATTCTCAAGCTTCACCACTTCAGAGTACTTTACCTTTCTTGACATTATTCTTATCAGCCTGTGTCAAGCTTTTGAATCCATTTCCTCTTTTGAAAATGAACTAAAACATGAATACATTAAAGAGAACTCCCTGTAGCCAGCTGGGCTTCCTTAAACACCTATTTTCCTTCAGAGCAGAATCATCTCTATCTGTGTGGTCAGATTTGCTTTCTTGAGGGTCCCCCATGGGCAGCAGCGTTCCAGGTAATGGACCCCAGAATGTCAGGGGGAGAGATCCTCTGCCCCATCTCTTTGGTTCCTTTTAATCCAACACTCCTTCCCTCCTGTTCATCCTCATGCTACATCTTGGAGGGGCTCCAGGAAGAACTCATGACTAGGTTGTCCTGGGGAGGAACCCCACCAGCCTTTAGGGTCCCTACTCCAAAAGAAAGAGGCTCTGGCTCCTTCCCTCCCACTAACTGATGTCCGGCAGAATTCCCCTGCCAATTTCCAACCCACCATTCCAGTTCACACAGCTTCCTTGTTGGTTGATCTTGTGATGTCCCTTCATCCCTGGGGATTGAGTGGTGGAAGAGAACAGTGGGCAAAACAATGCATTTTTCCACTAAAAATTTATTAAGCACCTACTTCAGGCCCCAGGCTCGATGCTAAGTATTTAGGACCATTGGGAGATAAGTACTTTGCTTTCCCAATTACCTTCCTTATTGCTCTCCAGCTCTTCATTAAGGGATTAGGGGATGTACTGGCACTTTCCTGTTCCCATTCCACCAATCCAAGATGTAAAGAGGGGAATGATTACTGGTCCAAAAGGGACCAAAGAGGTGGGACAGAGGCCTTCTCCCTGCCCTTCTGAGGTCCATTACCTTGTAATAATAATAAGCTTATTCCACGCCAGGCATTGGGCTAAGCACTTTACAAGTATGTCATTTAATCCTCACATTAACCCTGTGAGAGAGGTCCTATTAATCCCATTTTCCAGCTGGAAAGGCTCAGTCAGGTGTGACATGCTCACCAACCCACAACAAGGAAGTTTCTGTATGGAAGAGGTTGGATTTTCTGGACTCCAGGTCTGCCATTCTATTTCTTTCTGCACCTGGCTGGTTTGTGACCCCAATGTCACCTTGAGATGAAAGGCAAAGGGGTATAGTGCAAAGGGAGTTGAACTTGGAACTGGGGTATCACTTGTGTCAGTGCATGAGATTGAGCCCTGGGTCTGGATTTGAATTCTGGTCCTTCCACGTACTACCTATGTGGCATTGGGCAAATCACATAAATTTGTTTAGGGCCCCATTTTCCTGAACTGAAAAACAATGAGGGAATCATACTGGGTGAGCCCTGAGCCTGTTCCAGCTCTGAATTTGTGACCTTGTGAATTTCCTAATAGATTTTAATGCATACTGGGTAGTCTCTTCAAGGGATGAGTTCAAATGAGACCAGAAAAAGTCTGCAGACAGCATAATATTGGAACATTGCTGTGATATAGGAAATGAGTTGGTGGATTTAGAAAAAATATGGAAAGATTTGAACTTATGTAGGAAGATGCTGTCCACCTTCAGAGAAATAGAGGGGAAAAAAGCATAATACATCTTTACATAGATACATATGAATGTATATATGTGTATGATTATAGATATCTACATATATGTGTGTGTGTGGATATGTGTATTATATGAATATATATGCATGTGGATACATATATATATGTATGTATATATAAATATATCTGTGCTTAATTGTAGCCTTCCCTGGGGCTGGGAGAAGGAAGGAGAAAAAAAGAATAAAGTAAAAAATGCACAGCAGAGAATAAAAGAAAAACTTAGAGGGAAGAAAAAAAATAGCTCTGAACACAATGCTATATTTTGAATCCTCTCAGTTTCAGCTGTGCTTCCGACAATTTTTTTCTCTCTATTTTGTATTAGAGTTTTAAATAAGTAAAAAAGTGGCACACACACAAAAAGACCCTCCAGGGAGAGAGAGCTGTAAGTTACACAGCTTAGTAGGTAGGATATGGAGAGAGACAGAGACAGAGACAGAGAGACAGACAGACAGACAGATACAGAGAAAGACAGATAGAGAGAGAGAGAGAGAAAGAGAGACAGAGACAGACAGACAGACAGAGACAGAGAAAGAGAGGGAGAGAGAGTGAGCAGTATCTACCTAGCTCAGGGAGGAACCAGCATCTGAAAATGATGTCCGTCAGTGGTACCAAATATCTTAAAAAAATAAGGATGAGAACTGAAAAAACATCATTTAACAATAAAGAATTAAGGCCCCAGGCTCAATCCTGGACCTTCTCTGTTCCCTTTGTACTACTTCACTTAGAGATGGATCTCATGGGCTTCCATGAATCCAATTATTTCTATACTAAGGGTTGTCAAATCTAGCCTCTGCCTCTGTCCCAACCTTCAGACTTACATCTTCAATTGCTTAATGGACATTTCAAACGATGTCCTATAGACATCTTAAACTCTATATACCCCAAAGTAAATTAATCTCTTCTACATCATGAGGGTTACAAGTGTGGTGTCCCTGAGATCAGAAAAATCTGCATAAAATTGAGAATGAGGTCATAGATGCAGCCAGATAGAGCACTATATTCTTTCTATTATTTGTAAGTGATAGGAATAAAAGATTCCTACATCTTTTCCCCCCTGACTAAGACCTTTCCTCAAAACTTGAGCACAGAGAACAGAGCAGAGGGAGATTTCACTTCAGTTCAGCTGTGTACCAGATCAGGCTTCCTAGTAGTTCTCAGAACTAATCTTTCATAGGGGCTAATTGACCAATCAGCCTTAAGTGTCTTCAAAAAGAAGGATAAAAATCCAAAATTGAGATAGTATCTGTCCACAAGGAGTTTACATTCTATCAAAAAGTAGCAGAAAGGTAGAAAGGTGAGAATTCCAAACTTTTAAAAGTGCCAGACCTGAAAGGCAGGAAACAAACAGCTAAAAAAAATTAAAAATAAAAAGTGGTAGAGGTAGGAGGGGAGAAAGGAGGAAGGAGATTGAGAAGGGAAGTATTATTAATATACATTTAAATTATTTATTCTTATTTTTCCATATGGCATAATAGCTAATTCTGGTACCTGAGTTCAGATTTAGCCTGACACTAACTGTGTGGTCCTGAACAAGTCATCTCAGTTGGTCCCCCTTTCCTCATCTGTAAAATGAGGGTAATGATAGTGCTTACTTTCCAGGGTTGTATGAAGATAAAATGAAGTCATATGTATAAAAAGGCTTAGCAGAATGTCTAGCACCTACTTGGAGCTTAATAACTGCATGTTTTCTTCCTCTAATGTTGAACCTATAAATCTACTCTTCTTTTTTCCACTCCTATAACTATTCCATCCCCCAGCTCCTGAGAGTCTTTGATTTTAAAGTTGTTGACTTAAAATTTATTGCTGCTCCAGCATGTTAAAGGACAAAGTATGAATGTTTGGGCAATGAGACAAATGCAAATTACATGTTTGTGCTTCATTACGAGTCACATGCATAATAAAAAATAGAATTCCTAAGAAGGCCTTTTGGGGGCAAATAATACACCCTTAGATGTAGTTTGTGCTTTGTCTTTTTTGTTGTTTGTTTTTTAACAAGGGAGGAAGGGTAATGAGATAATGATCATATTTATGTAATGGTTTTTATTTAGGGGTTTAAGATACTTAGATGAATGGTTTTCTACAAAGTACTTATTTATTAGGGATGTACAAAAAGCAAGCTCAGCAACCACCACTGTCAGTGGAAAGCAAAGATTCGGGAAGGGTTTGATCACTGTAGTAATGGAGCATATCAGTTTGCCTTACTGCTTGACCTTCTAACATTTCAGATCTGGAGGCCCCAATTCAAGGACATGAATAGTCTGGAAGGAAGACAAACAGAAGGAAGGGCTTTGAGTCCAACTGGGGTGATCAGCCCTAGGAGAAATGTTTAAAAGGTCTTCATGTGGAAAAGGGTTAAGGAGTGTTCTGTTTGGTCCTGGAGGGATAACCAAGGGGATGAGGATGGGGATGGGATGGCAAACAGGCAAATCTAGGCTTCTTATCAGGAAAAACTTCCTAACAGGAGAATTCTTTCAAAGTTGTCTTGAGGGGCAGCTAGGTGGCGCAGTGGATAGATCACCAGCCCTGAAGTCAGGAGGACGTGAGTTCAAATCTGATCTCAGACACTTAACATTCCCTAGCTGTGTGACCCTGGGCAAGTCACTTAAGCCCTATTGCCTCAGGAAAAAACAAAAACAAAAAACCCAAAACAAAGTTGTCTTGAAAGGCAGTGGGGTTGTCCTCATTGGAAGTCATCAAGGAGGTACATAGTCACCTGTCTGCTATGGTATAGGGGCCAAATGTTGACCTTTCTATTTCTTATCTACAGCAGAAATCCCTGCCTTCCTGCTTCCATATGCATCACCCCAGTTCAGACTCTTATCACCCCCTTCACAGAATATTGCAATGACCTCTTCCTGGTTCTGAAATCTGTCTCTTCTCCAATCCATCCACCACAGTCACCAAAGTGATTTTCCTAAAGCAGAGATCTGATCATTTCACCCCTGTCCTTAATAAATAACAGTGACTTCCTACTTTCTCTAGGACCAAATATGAACCCCTTTGTCATTTAAAGTTTGGCTTTTTCTTATTTTGCCAGTTTACTAATATATTTTTCCCCTCCACAATCTCTACAGGACAGCCACAGTGAATCTCTTAGCCTCCTTTCCTTAGACATGGTGCTGTATCTCCCAACTCCATGCCTTTGCCCTCCTCCTTAGACCATTCTCTCATTGCCTCTGCCTCTTGAGATGTCTAGTTTCCTTTAAGACACAGATTAAGTATTACTTATTGTAAAAGGCCTTTCCTTATGTATCCAACTACTAGTTGTCTTCTCCAAGACTGCCTGATGTTTAGTATGGATATGTCTTGTGTTTGTCCATATCTCTCTCTCTATCTGTGTCTGTCCGTCTGTCTGCCCACCTGTTTGTCTATTTCTCTATGTGTGCATTCTCTCTGTCTCTATCTTTCTGTTTCTCTCTCTGTCTCTGTCTCTGTCTCTCTCCCTCCATTTCCCTCTCTCTGTCTCTGTCTTTGTCTTTCTGTCTCTTTCTGTCTCTCTGTCTCTGTCTCTGTCTCTTGCTTTCTTTCTGTCTCTGTCTGTCTCTGTTTCTCTCTTTCTGTCTCTGTCAGTCTGTTTCTCTCTGTCTCTGTCTGTCTCTCTCCCTTTCTCCCTTTGTCTTTCTCTTTTTCTCTCCTCTTTATTTCTGTATGTCTTTCTGTTTCTCTCTCTGTCTCTGTCTGTCTCTGTCTCTCTCTCTCCATTAGAGCACAAGTTCCTCAAAGGTAATGCTTTTCACGGTTGTCAGTGCTTAGCACAGTGCCTGGCACATAGCTCTTGTTTGTTCCTCATTTTCAAAGACAACCAATGATATTACAATTAACTTGTGCATGAACTGGATTCAAGTGAGGAAGAGCTGCACAAAGTCACAACCTTGCCTTCTTTTCCAGAACCATCAAAGCCCCGTGGCAACACAAAGCCAAGATGACCGGCGATGGCCCCGAATGCAGTGGCTGACCTTGGCCTTTTCAGTGTCCCACCAGGCTCTCGGTCAGCCTCTTCATGGCCATTGGAGTAAGTTCTTCTCACCACCCCCTATTCCACCAGGAGGAGTCTTCACATACTTGGGGTTGACCCCCTCACACTCATGGACAAGTCTGAGGTCCATCAGTTGCCCTCACTCTGGTTTAGCTTGTTTGGCTGCAATTTGGCCAGAGTGTGGTCTCTGTGCATTCTACAGCTTCTGGGAACCATCGGTGAGAGTGGGGGGAAGATGGACAGCACCTCTGGGGTGAGGCTTGCCCATTCCATTGCCTTTTCAGGCTGCTTGTCCATCTGGCACTTAGGAAGTGTCTAATAAATGCTTGTTGTTTGACTGGTTGATTCCTTTTGGGCATGAGTTGGATTAATGATTGTCAAAGGTATCTTCTATTCTCCAATTCTATGATTCTGTGACTCATTTCTTTAGAATTAAGATGGAAATAACCAGCAGAGGTCTGTTCGTGTTTCCATTTACTGACATTTTTTTCCTCTGTAATGAAGTAACCAGATCTCAGCGGGACTTGGGTGGAGAGAGAAGGGAAGGGGGAGGGATGAGACAGAAATGATGAGGCAAGACTTTTCTCTCCTTTTGCCTTAAATGGAAATGTGGAACTTTTTTTTTTTTTTTTTTTTTTACAGTAGTCTATAGGGACAGAAGTAAATTCCTTTCGAAACTTAGGCCATATGATTTAGGGCCAAGGACTTATACTTTGAGGCACAATTGCAGCATTGTTATGGAAGTGCACGTCTAAGTAATGTCTGACAGTACACCCAGGACAGAAAGTTGGGGAGCAGCCACAATTAGGGGACATTAAATGGACATTGATTCAGCTAAAGAGACTTAGGAGTGGTCAGTTAAGTAGAAGAACCAAGAAAAACCATTGTCACAGAAGCCCAGAGAGAGCAGTTCAGGAAGAGATGGTGATTAATAGTGTAAAGTAATGGCAGGAGATCCAAAAGGATGAGAATCTTATTGATAAGCCATATAGGATAAAAAGAAATGGAAGAAAAATTCCTATTGTGTGGAATAGAACATGTAAATAGATGGGCAATGCATTGAAGTAGTCCACAAATGCTAGGCAGGTAAGTGGCTCAGTGGTTAGTGGATAGTGGGTCTGGAGTTAGGAAGATCTGAGTTTGAATCCACACTGACACATGCTAGCTGTGTGACCCTGGAAAAGTGACTTAACCTCTTTGCCTCAGTTTCTTTCTCTCTAAAATAGGGATAATAATAGAATTTATCTCCTAGTGTTGTAAAGATCAAATGAGATAATATTTGTAAAGCACTTAGTAGTGATTAATAAATAGTTGGGTTTTTTTCCTCTTTATTTCTGTCTTGCATAGGCACTAGAGATGAGCAATAAGCTGGCCCCAGAAGTGAACAGAAGCAGAAATGAACATGTTGTATTACACTGGGAAAATTGTGTAGTATTTTCAATGATTGCCAGCTTTTCCTCAAAACAAATACCCATCTTTAAAACACTAATATTCTTCTGGTAATGCTCTGTAGCTGCAAATGATGGAGCACTATAATCTATGGAGAGCAAAATTATAGGTGACCTTAATGGCAACAAGGACATATGAATAGGCATAAATAGGTGGCAGCTTATTACTGACAGTGACTAGAGTATATAAAACAATGCAAAAATATTGTCCAGAAAATGTATGATCAGAAAAATAGTTGGCCTATCTTAGAGTGAGACAATGAGTTAATAAATGAATAATCCTTGTTCAGCATTAACAGCCCCCAAATGCTCAGAAACCAACACATTGAATAGATTATTTTTGGAATATTTATTGGAGGACACGAATGAGAATCCATTATGATGAGAAAGCTGCATTGCTGTGAAGCAGAAAATGCAACTACTTGGTTGTGGTTTCAGCTACATTAATGTATTAAAGTATTAATTTCTTTATTTTTTAAAATTGTGTTTCTCCTTTCTTTTTCCTTTTCACTTGGCAATTTCATTTATATCCTTTTTGAGTACATTTGTTAATGATTCACCAATTTCATTATTTTCTTCAAACAAATTTATTAATTTAATTGTTCTTTTCTTTTTATTAATCTTCTCTAATTCTGACAAGCTACTATTTTATTCTCACTTCTGGTTTATTACTTGGTTCAGCTGCTAATTTTTAAACTGCAAACTCAATCAATTTTTAATTTATTCTCCTATCAAATATAAATCTTCAAAGACGCAAATTTTCCCCTGTGTATCCTAATTTTAAGATGATGTATTTATATTGCTTTATTATAAAGTAATTTTTGTTTTTATAATTTTATTTTTAACCCAAACTTTATTCAATAAATCATTATTTGATACAACCTGAATTTAGAAAGATCCTGAGAAGCCATCTAACCCAAATTGTAACTAACTGATAAAAATCTTAACTAACATCTCTAGAGCACTTTAAGGTTTGTAAAGCTCTCTTCATGTATTTTATTTGAGCTTTACTCCTCCATACTTGTGATTTCATTAGTATAGGGAGCATTGGGTGAGAAACTCTCCACAAATACAGGTGGGTATGGTTTATAGTTTGAAAGATTTTCCTGGGGCAGGGGAGAAGTGAAATGATGCACACAACCAATACATATCAGCCAATATGTACCAGGTCTTCTGTATACAGAGACCAGTCCTCCATCTACTTTTCCATGATGCCTCTTGAAGCAAGTATTGAAAATAAAAGTATTGCCATTTTACATATGAGGAAAATGAGGCTCAAAAAGATTAAGGTATTTGTACATGTTCACACAATAAGAGAAGAGGAATTATCCAGAATTTAGGAATAGCCTCTACAACCTACCTGATGAGTGAGCAATCCATCCTTCACTTAGTTGTCAAAAGGATCTTCTATAGTAAAGGTCCAACCATATCATCCCGCTATTCTATAATCTCCAGTGGATCCCAATCACTTCCAGTATCAAATATCAATCTGCTGTGTGACATCCAGAATCCTTCTGCTCCCCTCCCCTTTTTGTCTTCTTACTCCCATGTAGTCTGGGGACACTGCCTCCTTTCTGTTGCTCACACAAGACATGATATTTCCCAGCTGTGGGTGTTTTTACTGACTGCTCCCTATTCCCAGAGTTCTCTGTCTCTTCACCTCTATCTCCTGGCTCCCCTGGTTTCTTCTCTATAAGAAAGCTTCCTGAGATCCCTTAATGCTGGTGCCTTCTTTCCACTGATTAGTTCCAAATTATCTTATTTTTCTTGTTTGTATATAATTATTTTCATGTTATCTTTCCCATTAGACTGAGAGCTGGGATTGTGTCTCACTTTTTTTTTTTCAAATCCCAGCACACAGTAAATATTTAATAAATGCTTATTGACTTACTTTCTTCTTGACCACTTCCATTGAGGAGGGGCTGGTATTTAGTCTCCATCTATGTCAAGTCTTATTCCTTTATTGTAATTTTTATTTTATTAATATCTATTCTTGTACTTAATTTTTTGCCTTTCTACATTTATTTTAAGTTTTTTATTCAAAACCATGATCAGTTTTGAGTGATTTATATGCATTTTTAAAAAGTACATTCCCTACTCCTCCCATTCATTTTTTCCCATATAACTATTATATCCAGTTTCTTTGCCATTCATTTTAGAGCTGCAACTTTTTATTCATCTTTTTATTTGATTTATCATACTCCATTAATAAGTTATTGGCATCTCTTGACATTACTATTTTTCTACTTTCTTGTAATTCAAAGAACTTTTCTTTCATAAATTTAAAAGTAATAATATTTGATGCAAAAAATGGAATATTGATTCTCTCACTGTGAAACAAATATAATTTCCCCCATTACTCTTTATAATTTAAATTTAGCTTTATTCAATATTATCACTGCCATTCCAGATATTCTTTAATCAGCTGAAATATAGGAAATTTTAGATAATCCTTTCTTAAATCTTTCTCAATACTAATCCCCACAATCAATATATGTCTCTGTAAGACATCATATTGTTGCATTGTATTTTTTTTTTTAAATTGGGCTACAGTCTCTTTTTCCTCAAGGATGAATTCATCCATTTTCCTTTAAAATATAATTGCTGAAGTTAATTTATACCCTGACTCTTAGGTACTCCTTCAAATAGTATAAGTCATAATCCAATCACTTTAAAACTCTGTTTTATTTTTATTCATGGCCTATCACAAGTGCTGTAAGTTATGTAAACATGATGTGGGCACACTCATGATATGGGTACAATTCTTGATTTATACATCCTTGTTCCTTACATGGCTGGCCCACCTACTTCTTTGATCATGCATCTCAGGATACCAGGATTACAGCCAGGGACATCAAACTTACATCTAGGATCAGTGAGTGACTCACAGAATTCCTCAGTGAATATTGACTTAGAAAACCACATATTAACATTATCTATATTCTATTATATTTTTTATTTATTTTGTTATATATTTCCCAATTGAGTTTTAATCTGGTTTATCCATACTAGGCAGTCTTGCTGCCAAAATATTCCCAGGACTGCATGTTTAGTTCCCCTGGAATATATCACAGATGACCTGCACATAAAGTAGAAATAAATGTATTTGTAAAGCATTAATGACACAGAACCATGATGCAGTGATGACAGTGAACTTTAGTTATTTAAACATTTGGGGGAGAACTCGCTATGTCTGCATTTGTGCCTATTTGTCTCTTTCTTTATTTCTCTGTTTCCCCGAAGCAGAACAGACATCTTCTTGACTTGTCTTAATTATAATTTCAGAAATTGGAAGAGTTACAGTGAGGAAATTTGATAATGGACTTGACTTTCATTAACAGGGATGAATTGTTTCTGGGATAGAAATTATTGAAGTCAGGTAGGTAAGTGATCATTTTCTCTTAGAGTTTGTGGGAGAGTAGAAAAATTTGGGCAAAGTCCAACATGTACCATATATTTTGGAAAGGCAGACTTCAAAAATTCAGAGAAAGGATATGTAGAATATCATGATATATAATTTTCCAGGGGTGGTCAATCCAGGAGGATAGAAGATGCTCAAGAATAAAATCTAAAGAATGAAAATCTGAAGATAAAAAGGGAAATAATTCCAATGAGGAGAAAAATGGAAGATGTCAGAAGAGACCAATGTAGATGCATAGGAATTAACTTGAATTTTAAAAGCAAATGGACAGGAGATGGAATCAAGATCAGTCAATGGAAGATCACCATAAAAGCATTGCACAGGCCTCTAGAAGTAATGTCAGAAGTGTTAAAACCCAGAATGAGCTAAGTCAGACAAAGGGAGCTATAGACAGTGATAAAGGTATTTATTTGTTAAACTATATTGGGAGAAAAAGGAAGATACAAGAAAACATAAAACCTTTGCTTGGGGTAAATAGAAAAATATTAGCTGAAAAGAAGGAAGGAAATGGTGCTCAGTTTTTATTTTGCTTTTTTGCTTGCATGTGTGCAATTCTTTGCTTCTGATTTTTTTTGTCCCTTACCAAGGAGAAAGGCCTTTGCACTGGAAATAATCGAGCAAAAATGACTAATGGAGTCAATAACCATGACAAGTATCACTGCTGCAAGGCAGTCCTTTTATTTCTACTTAATTGTTTTCCCATCTCACTCACTGGGGACTGTCTCCAGTCATCCTGATCTATGTCTTGTCACTGGACCCAGGTGGCTCTAGAGGAATGAGTGGTGACTTTGCACAGTCTGCCTCACTGAAATCCAATTCACTTGCTAGTCTCACCTACCTGATGTCATGAACCTCTTCGAGAACACAGGATAAACAATAACACTCATTATAAAAGCTATTTCAAACCTTCTCTTCCATCTTTAATTTTCTCACACTTCTCCCTCCTTTCTCCTTCCTTCCCTCTTCCCTTCCTCCCTCCCTTTCTCCATCTCCCTCCCCTTTTCTTTCTCCTTCTTTCTCTCTCTCCCTCTCTCTCTCCCCTTCACCTCTCATTTTCCCTTTTACTTTACTAAGAAAAATCTCAAAACCCATTTACCTAAAACTTGCCTCATTTGGTGAAAATGTATTTCTCAATGCTTCTTGCCTTTCGGGAACAGAATTGGAAAGAGCTTGGGAGAAGAGAAATGCTGTTTTTTTTCGATCTGATTGTTCTTGTGCAGTGTGATAATTGTGGAAATATGTATAGAAGAATTGCACATGTTTAACATATATTGAATTACTTGCTGTCTAGGGAAGGGGGTTGGGAGAAGGAGGGAGAAAAAATTTGGAACACAAGGTTTTTCAAGGGTGAATGTTGAAAACTATGTCTGTATTTTGAAAATAAAAAGCTAAAAATAAACAAAATGATTCAAAAAAGAAAAAAAGAAAGAAAAGAGAAATGCTGGTGGTCTTCAACCTTGAGGGAGTAAACATTTGGTTTCAGATTCTCTTCAGGGAAAGGTCTCTGAGGAAAGAGAAGGACTCTGAGAAGAATCTCACATGTAAATGAGGTGCCATCTCAATCATGTCCCTATCCCCAGCTTATAATACTTAAAAACTTAAGGGAATTTCCTCTTGGGTGAGATCTGGGATTCTCTCTCTTGGTCAAACTGAGATATGCTCTCTTTGGGAGAGCTCATTCACTCTATGTGTTGTCTAGCATACACTCATCTGTATAACTTTTCTGATTTGTTTGCTATCGTTTTGGATGAATGGGTTTATGTGCTATTCTCTGTGAGCAGTCTGCATAACTGGCATTTAGTGGGAAGGGTCAAGCCTTGAATATGTAGCTTAGGGGCACTCCTTCCCCATTAAGGAATAAAAATCAGTACAGTTTGAACCTAAAAATTATTTCCCTAGAGTAACATTATTTATGCAGGCTGCTAAATATGATTTTAATATGGTACCCTGCCTTCACTTCTCCCAGGAGAGTGGAGAAACCAGCTTTTTGCATTTAACTTCTTGATCCTTTCCCGACAGGAATCAATTTCTCTTGGAGGAGAGTAAGCAGAAGATATTTTAGAGATACCTATTTGTTGCCTGGGAACCTCAATTAGACAGTATCTTGTGGACACAAATAGCTCATGTAGGTAATACACACATGTGTATGCATGTACAAATATATACATTCCAAATGTGACCATTTCCTTCACTTGACATCATCTTTCACTATTTCCTTTTTTCCCTCAGTCCCAGGTAATGGGGTAGTCATTCTCATTGCTAAGACCAGCTCTTACACATGTGCACTTGATCACATTCTTTCCCATCCTTCTACCAGATTGCATTCTCCAAGTTCCTTACTGTGAAATGCATTTTCCTACATACTAATCTTTTCCCTTTTTTTTAATCCAAGTGTCCCTTAAACCTTCTCTATACCTTATCATATCTGCAAGCTGTTACTTTGAATCTCTCATCTTTTTCAGCTAAACTCATAAAAAACTATTCTTGCTACATCCATTTCTTCTACTCTTATGAACTCTTTCAGATTCTTTCAGTCTGGCTTATGGGCTCACCAATCAGTTGAAAATTCTTTTTCCAAAGTTACGTTTGTATTTCTTAATTGATAAAGCTGAAGGTCTTTTCTTAGTCCTGTTTTCCTTGACCTCTTTCCTGCATTCAACATTGTTGGCTTCCCTCTATTGCAGAATACTCTCCTCTCTGCTTTTCCTGACACAGCTGTCTCTTGGATCACTTCCCATCTTTCTGATGGCTCTTTGTCAGTCTCCTTAGCTCATTCACAGTCTTTAATGTGGCTCTAAACTGGGAGTGTTTCTTAAGGCTCACTTTGTCTTTTCTTCCTCTATGGTAACCTCATCAACTTCTGTAGGTTTAGCTATCATCTCTAAGCAGATGATCCCTATATTTACATATCTAGCTTTGCGAGCTCTCTCTCTCTCTCTCTCTCTCTCTCTCTCTCTCTCTCTCTCTCTCTCTCTCTCTCTCTCTCTCTCTCTC
>JAJPUD010003004.1:0-38304 GCA_023553655.1 Myrmecobius fasciatus
TTTTTTTTGCAAAGGTCAATGTTGAAAGGTCACTCATATGTTTTGCAAATAAAAAGCTTTATTAAAAAAAAAAAAGAGCCTGCTATGTACTGAGCACTGTGCTAAGCACTTACAAAGATTCTCATTTGATTCTCACAATAATCCTGAGAGGCAGGTAGCATAATTATTCTCATTTTACAGCTGAAAAAGCTGAGGCAGGCAGAGATGAAGTGATTTGGCCAGAGTCACACAGTTACCAAGAGTCTGAGGCCCCATTTAAACTCAGATCTTCCTGACTCCAGATCCAGAGCTTTTTCTACTGCACTAATTTGGCTGCCTCAAAGGGATAAATTATAATCTGGGGGTCAAAACTTGCCCCTAAGGGCAGTCTGACTTAAACATAACAAAGGAAAGGAAAGGCCAGGTCATGGAAAGCACACATCCCTCTACCCTAGTGTTGGGTTTTCTATCAAATGACAATTTTAGTGTAAGACCCACATTATTCCAAGAGCCCTCACAGGCTAAAGTGATGGGAGGACAACTAAGAGAAAGAAGGTATGACTTTTTCTATAATAATCATTTCATCATCAAGGACAATGGAACCACAATAATTGGACCCTAATGATTCAGCTAACAGTGAACTATACAAGAAAGTAGAAGTGAAATTTGAGATGAAGGGGGAAGAGCAGCTGGTCTAGACTATGTATACACAAAAGAAATTCATGATGGAGATGACATGATCTGGGAATCATTGAGGGAAGCTTTATAAAGAATGAAAGTGAGGGGAAGATGCTGAATAAGGGGGGAAAATTCCTAGATGAGATTATTACCCCTACAAGAAAATCCAGAAGACATCAATAACTAGCGCTTTATATGCTTCCTTTCTCATTTTTATAAAATCTTTATAAGAATGAACTACATACATATTTCATTAATGAAAATATGAGAAGCGAAGAGGCAGGCTTGCACAAATGATTTTCTCCAGCAGACCACATAGTTACAGTCATGCAATTGACTGACAGGATACAGAGAGTACAAGCCCTTGCTGTGTTTATTGTTAGGTGATTTTTAAAAAATTGTCTTGGTGGAGCAAAACATCTCATTAAAGACTGCGCCAACAAGGAGTCTCTTATGTACATGTTAAGCTTATTAATACCAAGTAACCAAGTCTAAGCCAGCCCTAAACACTGCTCCCTATCCAGCTGCTGTGGGAGGGGAAGGGAACCCTTGTCTCAGAGAATCATGGATTTTAGAGCTGGGAAGGATCTTAGAGGGCACCTAGTCCACCCTCAGCTTTACAGAACTGAGATTTTAAAACAATAAGTGTCTTACCAGAGATTCCTGGCCACACGGGTAGTTTTATTCTGCTCTTCAAAGCTGAAGCTGAATGGCTACTTGGGATAAATATTTTTCCAGTATGGTTGGCCATCCTCACTCTTAAATTGGGAATTCCAGGCATCCAGGTCATAGACAACAACCAATCTCCAGGATTTGTCCTGGGGCCACCTGCCCCATTCGACACCCTGTGCTTTTCCCAGACCATATGTTTATAAGGCTTATGAGGGGGAGGCAGGCTAGAAAGACTTCTGCCTTGGGATCCTCAATCATCCTCAGATGTCAAAAGTGAAAATACTGTGCCTCCCTGCCTCTGCTTTCATAATCCCCAGTTTTGGAGGGGACCAATGCCCGGTGAGGTTTTTGTCAGAATAGATTCCAGAATGCTCTGGAGGTCTCAAGACTCTGGGAGGAATAAAATCCTCAGCTTTTATTCTCCTCTTCCCCAGCACACACAAGCCATCCTGAAGTGGCACTGGCTGGGAATCGATTATTGGCTCATCAGTTCATACACAAGGTACTGATATTCTTCCTGCGAACAAGATCTGTCTGATTTCTCCTAGGCCAAGTCCTCTGGGATGAAGTAGGAAAACAACAATGAATTTGAAACCAGGGGTCCAAACACCACAATGTAGCTATGTAACCTTGGACACAAGTTAGATCACCTTTTGGAGGCTCAGTGACCTCATCTGTAAAATGGGATATTAAAACACACGTTACCTACCTCACAAGGCTGTTGGGAGTAAAGTGTTTTATTACAGCTATATTAATAGAAGCTATGATTAATACACCAGTAATCAGGGCTCTCCTTGGACCCCGAGTTCACTAGGAATGTCAACATTAAAAAAAAAGAAGAAACTGGAAATCTGACTCTGCTAGTCCCAGGCCCACCATTTTTCTAGCAAATTCTTTATTTTGGATAAGAAGCAAATTAAAAATTAAGCTTGAGTGTATTATTATCCTTCAAAAATAAACAAGGTAGTGAATTTGGAAGCAACAACTCTTAATTATGAAATGACTCACTGAAGAGCTCTATGTTTATATTTTTCAAAAAGAGGAGGTTTTGACAGGGGAAGGAAAATTCAATTTAACCACCCCTTTTTTATTTGAGACTGAGTGCTGAGGAAGCTAGGGGAAAAAAAAAACAACTTTTTTTTTCCAAGTATGATCCAGAGAAGCCCAGAAGAATTTTAACTCATGGCCAAGAAGACTGCTTCCTGGCATAGTCCAAGGAATGGGTAGGGCTACTTTCCAGATTAGTGCACCAAAGTCTGTTTTTCTTCTTCAGAGATATTTACTCATCATTACTTATTCAATTCAACAATATTAATGTATACAAAGCACTATGCTAGGTGCCTAGAGATATAAGAGGCAGCCCCTCCCTCCATGGGGCTCAAAGTTCAGGAGGAGGGGAAGACACAAAAAGAGATCACCATAATCTACAATATTATATTTTGCCTCTTTTTGTATACCCAGTGCTTAGCAAAGTAGCTGACATATAGCAGGAGTTTCATAAATGTTTCTTGATTGATTTTTTTGGTATTGATTGATTGAGGGAACTTACATGTTATTCAGTAGGTAATTGGAAGGTAGCTCCTGATGATTTTCAAAGAGAATAATGACATGACCAGATCTTTGAAGAATAAAAATTATCTTGTAATGTTATTAAGATCAGAATGAATGGGGCAGAGAGGGAAGATGAGAAAACTTATTAGGAGGCCATTGCTACCTGGGATTCTGACAGGGAGAAGAAAGAACAAAGGAAGATTTCAGAAATATGGCAGAGGAATCAACAAAATTTAGCAACTTTTCACAAGAGAAAGGGGAAGAGAGAGATGAATCCCTGAAAAAAACAAAAATTTTGAACAGGTATTGGGTAAATGCTGGCATCACAGACAGAAATATTATCATAATGAAATTAGAAGGAACAGGTATGGCGGAAAGATTAGAAATAATAGCTACATTATATGTCTTAGAAAAATTATTTAATGGAACTTTTGATCATTTCATATTGAGGTGGTCATCATTGGTAACAAATAATTACTGCTTACGAGTCAACATTTGCTGCAGAGAATGAGGAGGTTAAAAATTATAAAATATTGAATGACACCCTCATCATTAAATTAATGTGAGATACTCGGTGACTTTGATGTAAAAATGGTTAAGGTCAATGGAAAAATTATTGGAAAATATGGTTCAGGAGTAAATACTTGCAGACTATATACATTACAAATGCTTTCTCTGAGAAAAAAAACTGAAGGTGAAAGACATGGTAAGCACCAAATAACATCACCAAAAAGAATAAAACTGATTATATTTTAGTGGACAGGAAATGAGTCATTCCTGATGTAGAAGACATTCATGAATCAGCTGTCTTTAATCAGACCACCAACTCAGAGTAGAGATCAAAATTAAAACAAAGTTATAAGAAAGAATCAAAAATAAGATAAAGTTATGGTATACAATTAAAATGATTCATCTGACCAGTTTTTAAAAACTGACACTGAAAAATGGGAAATGGATGGAGGAGAAGACAACACCAATTATAACAATTTCACACAGAAGTTTAATTGATATGAAACTATATCCTTAACAATGAGAAAGAGCCTGAAATTGACCTCACTCAGCAAACACTTGACCTACTTGCCAATTGAAAGATATGATGGACAAAGGTCACACTAGTTTAGAATATAAACTGGGAAGGATGGTAGAAGATTATGAGCAGTAATCAATTTAAATAAAATTTGGTAAGAGATGACCAAGTAATTATTTGGAGGTGTTTAAGAATAAAAGTGGGAAGAAGACAACAAATGGTAGAAACATGGAAAAGATGGGCAAAGATTTTTCTAACAAATTCTTTTCACTTCAAAGAATAGTCAAGTTCACATTCTAAGACCAGAGTCCTAAACGTTTTTCTAGAGGAAGTGGAAAAGACACTGAAGGAAACATATGGGAAAAGCAGCAGGATCTGACCAAGTATAAATAGAAGAGGTTCATGCTGGAAACAACACACTTTTGAGGACACCGAAAGTTAGATTGTCAAAATATCTGACCGGGGGGAAGATGGCAAATTTGTGGAAAATTATTTGGACTTTATTATAAATAAGAGACTAAGAGAATATCAATAACTTTAACTTGTATACCTACCATTCTATTTATTTTTAATAAGTATATCTGAAATACAATGAAGACATCCTCAATTAAGGTATTAGAAGAAAGCAGGCAGATTTTCATATTCATTATTCCAGAGGAGACTGCATCTTTACTATCACAAAATGGACTGAAAGGTATAGTGAATAAACAATTCTACTGCCCTCATTGTTTGTTGGCTATTTTATTTTATTTTATTTTTTGCTGAGGCAATTGGAGTTAAGTGATTTGCCCAGGGTCATACAGCTAGGAAGTGTTAAGTGTCTGAGACCAAATTTGAACTCAGGTCCTCCTGACTTCAGGGCTGGTGCTCTATCCACTGCGCCACCTAGCTGCCCTTTTTTGGCTATTTTAAAAGCACTTTATTTGGTAAAGCAAAAGGCTGCCTCAAAGGCAAGGTATTTCTCAAGTACATGTTGAAATCTTAAAAGATTCTCTGAAAAATACAATAATAAAAATAACCTTATTCTACAACATCATGATCATTGACATCAACAGAGGCATAAAACTGGAACCCTATGCTCACTGGTAGAGAAAGAAATGGTAAACCACTCCAATATCTTTGCTAAGAAAACTCCAAGTGGGGTCCCAAAGAATCAGACATGACATGCTCACCAGAAATGATGGTTGCCACTATCATGGAAGAGAACCAATTTATAGACCATTTAAAAAAGGGATTCTCTACAAACTGGATAAATTCTCCAGATGCTTTTGTTTGATGTTTCTCCTAATTGTATCAAGTTCCCAGACACTGTAAAGCCTTTTAAATGAAGCTCTCAAACAATCACTTCAAAGTATTTGATCTTACTATCCACAGAGGAAAAACCATATATGAAGAATGCCTATTGTTTAGATTATGATATAAAGCTAGATGAATAACTTACAGAGATTATTCAATGGCATATACATCTCAGGCAGAAACTACAAATGGACAATGCATTGGGTCCAGAATTGAATAGGAGAACAGATGGATTCTCACTGGAAAACTTTCTTTCATTGATCTGAAATTTGTCGAAATATGGCCCATTTTCAAATATCACAACTCACTTGATGATATATATGACTACAAATTATGGGATACTATGGTCATCTGAAAATTCCCTTAAAAGGCAGTGATGAGCTCACAGTAGATATGAGCAAGCTGTAATGTATCTTAAATGAGTAACTATGCAAGAAAAATGGTTTAAAGGGTGTCATCCAAGAAATGTGTGATCAAATTCTCCCTAGATCATAGAGAATTTTTACAGGTTTACTTTTGGGGTTGTTTGGATCCCAGGAAATGTCTAAGAAGGCTAGAAAAGTTTAGAGTTTTAGACCGCTTATTCCATGTTGTGGTGGAAAGGGAAAATTCAGGAGAAGGACTGAGTGAGGTAGGAGTATTTCCCCAAAAGAGGTAGGGCACATTCCCATGATATCAAACTACTAGTCAGTAGCAAGGAGCTTGTCCTTTAGATATGAATGGAACTAAATAGCTCCTGAGGTGTGTTCTGACCCTGAGATTTTGTAAATTTGTGAAAAAGATGGGTTGGTGATGAGCAGGCTAATTTCAGAAAAGCCTGGAAAGACTTACATGAACTGATGCTGAGTGAAGTGAGCAGAACCAAGAGAACACTGTACACAACAACAACAAGATTATGTGATGATCAACTGTGATGGAGCTGGCTCTTCTCAGCAATGCCATGATTCAAGACAATTCCAACAGATTTGGGATGGAAAGTGTCATTCACATCCCAAGAGAGAACTATGAAGACTGATTGTAGATCAAAGCATAGTATTTTCACCTTTTTAAACATTTGTTTTCTTCTTCTGTCTTATAGTTTTTTTCCCATTTGATCTGTTTTTTTGTGGGTATAACATGACAAATATGGAAATATGTTTAAAAGGGTTGCACATATTTGATCTATATCAGATTGTTTGCTTTTTTGGGGAGGGAAGAGGTAAGGGGGGGAGGGAAGAGGTAAGGGAGGGAAGGAGAAAAATTTGGAACACAAGGTCTTAGATGAATGCTGAAAAGCATCTTTATATTTATTTGGAAAAATTAAATACTATTGAGAAAAAAAGAAAAGAATGGATTGGTCACTTAGTTTAAAGGGAGGAAGGGACAGCTCTGTGTGTTTCATTTGTTAGGTCAAGAGAATTCAAGGAAGGTAACTAGCTTATTGGGTGGACTCCCTCAAGTGATTTTATAGGAGGATAAAGACAATAAGCACATTAACAAGATGGACAGTCAATAGACTGCTATCTGCATCAGTGTGACCTCCATTAATGAGGTCACAAATACAATGGAGTAAGCTATTATCCAAAGCAACTAGGAACTAGACATCAAGGTACAAGAAAAGAGATATCCATCGATTTGGGGGACATGTTCCTCTTTTCCTAAGAAATCATTAGATCATATGATTCTCACTCATTGTGAAGCAGACTTCTCCTAGTCAATGTGGCCAAAGCAGAAGAGCGAAATAGAGCCTTCTGTCCCTACAGCTTTTCTGTTAGGTGCTGTGACACAACAAAGAAGACATAATTCAGACTTTGAGGTAGCCTTCAAGGTCTAGGGCTGAGAGCCAACAAGAAGGGAACCCAACGGAGTTTCAGATCTGGGCAGGCACGAAAGAAATTCTTGGTGTGGGTTGATAGGAAGGAGAAAGGAGCAAGGTATCCACTCCTTCTAATCTCAAATGAAGAAGCCTGGAAAAGTACTTGGGACCAAGAGTTCCCTCTTTGATGAATCGCCCCCTCATCTCTACCTCCAATCACTCCAACCCTATGGTTCTCAGCAAACAGAAACTAGAACTGGGACCATTTATATCATTGGCATTTACTAATTTGTAAGCATTCTTAGGTTTCCTCCAACATGCCTATGCTGTTCCTGAGAGTGGGGCTCAAACTTATATTTCTTTTATTTCCTTCCCTCTACTGCAGAGACTTATAGACAAATGGAAAGATGGAGAGAAAGATAGGAAGAGGAGAGAAAGAAGAAGGGAGAGAGGGAGGGAAGAAGAGACAGGGAGAAGAAAAGGGAGAGCGAGAGGGAGAGGAAGAGAGGGGAGGGAGAGGAAGGGAGGGAAGGGAAAAGAGAGGAGGAAAGATGAGAAATAGAGAGTAAAGGAAAAAAGACAGAGAGAAAGAGCTATTTAAAGTCAAACTCAAAACTTCAGGCAGAAATGGAAAAATTAGTGTCTCTTTCTTAAGCCTGGGACAGGTGTCTTGGATACTTGCCAGGGAAATCAGGAACAACTAAGAAGAAATAAAGTAGGTCACAAGGAAGGAAGTGAAACTATACAGAATACAAATTGGTGTGCTTTACTTATGGGAGCTCCCAGGACTGGTTTAAGTGTAGTTAAAGATTTCATTTAAAAAATAAGGTTTGAAGCCTGAGGCAGGTGTAGAATAACCAAAACCACCAGACTTTATAAGCTCCTCCTCTCCATCTGCTCCTCTTCCTTAACATCATCATCCTCATCTTGCCATCCTATACATCATCACCACCATTCTGATCTTCATCACTACCACCCTTAGCAGCAGGCCCAACTGCCATCACCATTAATAGATATTTTTCCCATTCCTGAGGCCTTCCTGACCACACACAGATGCTGCTTTAGGCCTAAACTGTCCTCCCCTCAGACCAAGCTAGTGTGTATCAGCAGCCAAGGGAAGAAAAGCACAAAGAGTATCAATACTTTTTCCTACATTTTTGTAGTTTATCTATATTCTAGGGCAATGGTGTGTAGATTACAAAGCTCTGAAGAGGGAATGTGTGGAGAGAGAAGACGCTGAATCATTTTATCACCATCATCTCTTGCATTTCTCCTCCTTTTTCCACTCAGGCTCAATCCTTCATCATTTCCAGCTCGGACTACTGCAATTATCCCCTTCCTCAACCCCCTCCCCACTCCAGTCCACTTAGCTACTAAAGTGACTTTCCTTAAGCACACATTGTCCTTCTAACCATACCTGCTCAATAAACTTCAGTGGCTTCCTATTGCTTCTAGGATCAAGTATAACCTCCTGTTCATCTTTCCAAGCCTAGCCCTACCATATCTTGGGAACTTTCTATACAGGAGAGCCACACCAGTCTCTCTCCCTCCCTCTCTCCCTCCCTCCCTCCCTCCCTCTCTCTCAGAGAAGTTCTCTCTCTCAGAGAACAGTCTATGTCCTGACTCCGGTAACTTTGCTCTGGTTGTGATCAGGACCTAGAATGAACTTCCTCTTCACCTTTGCCTCCAGCTGCTAGTCTTCCCTCCCCAGATGACACCCCCCTCCCCCACAGATACTTTGCCTATATCTTGTAGGTACCTAGGAATATACATGCTTTCCTCCCCCATCAGAATGTGAGCTTCCTGAGGACAGGGATTGTTTTTGCCATCTCTGTACAGTGCCCAGCACACAGCAAGTGCTTAATAAATGCTTTTTGATTGATGGATGGACTGATTGATAAAACCTTTCTTTCTCTTCAAGGTATATCTCAATCACCATATATGAAAAGTCTAACTATAAATATTGTTCTTCCTACAATCCTTTTTCTTTATTTTCTTATTTTTGTTCTGTAAATGCTTATATATGTACTTGTTGTTTTTTTCCATTTGGATATAAGTTCCTTGAATAGGATGGATTGTTTTCTTCTCTGCCTCCAGTGGCTCATACAGCACCTGGTACATAGTAGGTGCTTAACAAATACTTGATGACTATTGATTGACTGCCACACACTGTGGGCCATCAGGCCCTATGAAGAGCATAAGGAAAACAACAGCATTAGAGGCCTTGAAAAGGACAAAAGGATTTTAATTGGAAGCAAATCTTAAAGCTTATATAGTCCAAGGGTTCTTCTTTTATTTTCTTTTGAAGTTAGGGATTCTAAACCTTACGTCTATAGGCTCCTTGGATAGATTTCAGAGTGTCTGTGAGTTGGGATGAGGGAAAAAAATCACATGAGCCGAGTATCTTCTGGAGTGGGCCAGTGAAACCATACACAGAAGAGCTCTCCTTTCTGCTCTCACACCCCTATTTATCTTCACTAAGGGTAGCACCCCATTGTCTGGGAGTATTTCATTTGCTTCATCAGTGACTGGAGGCAGGGGGTCAATGCTTTTGGAAGATTAAGTCCCAGTTGACAAGGACTTGGACGGTCCTTGAGTCCAAGCAGCAAAACTAAGCCAGCTGAGGTCCCTAGAGAATAAAGGCATTATTTCTCCTCTCAAGATAGGCCTTGGGTTTGGATCCTGGAGGAATCTCCTTAGGCTCTGCCAGTAGTCCCCAAAGGGAGTAAGTATCAGACCAGGAGGGGAAGAAGAACTTAGCCAAGCTACCACTTCAACAAGAGAGAGATGGGACCCAGCAGGGCAATGGGACATCTCTAGGGGGTGAAGGGAAGCCCCTGAATAGCACTAAGCCCTGATGGAACAGGATGGGGCAGGCAGCCAAGACATCGAGTGCCAGAGCCAAGCAGTTAATAGGAAACCGAAAATAACAACCCAGGACAGGAATAGTTTGCAAGTGTTTGAAAAATCTCTGCTTGGACTGAATCAGCAGTTTCTCAGGCTTTGTCCAGGGGTCACCAGGGAGGAGCTGTCAGGAATATTTACTCACCTGGAGCCAAACTAGGCTTTCTAAACTCTGCCTGTTCCCAAGGGGCTGACTGACCATCTGGCTAACCAGGGTGCACACGAGGTCTCGGCCTAGACTGCGAGCTGGGGCCAGGGGAAGAGGGCCCGTTCTGAGAGAGGTAAAGGGATGTCCAGGCTCTAGCCTGATCAGCAGCTCCCAGAGAATCCTGCAGCCCCTCAGCTGCTGGTGAGGCCCCAGGGCTCTCCAGTCCCACTGAGCTCACCCCTGAGTCTGGCAGGCTGGGCCTCCATGGTCCCACCCCTGCCTGCACCTGGAAGCCAGGCTTCTGGCTCCTACCCCTAAGGGCTCTAACCATACAGGAGGCTGGGATTTGGATCTCTGCATTTTAGTAGGCACTAACTGTTGCTGAAGTAAGCTGGAGTGAATGGAAGCTTCGGCTTCCTATAAAAGGTAAGCATTCAGGGTCTGTTCAATCCAATCTCAAAATCTGACTCTGTGCGTGTGTGTGTGTGTGTGTGTGTGTTTTGTCTAGGGCAATGGCTGAAGAAACACGTTTTCCTTCTCCTGGGAGAGTTGTGGGACTGGGGTAGAGAATAGTGCATATCTCAGTCATTGCATCCATTTTATTTAACTCTTTTTCTTTGTTAGAAGAGAGTTCTATAAGGGGAAAGGGATTACATCAGGAAATGAATGGTGTAAAAACAAACAGCATAAATAAAGTTTCTTTTAAAAAAGGAAAATTATCCATTATTATTAGTATTCTATGATCTTATAATTCTCTAAATCATATAATTTTATGAAATGAAGGGAGTGAATTAAGAAGCAACAATGGTATAGTGAAAAGAGCCTCAGGTCTAGAGCTGTCCTGGGTTCAAATCCCCACCCCACCACTTGCTTAGTTGTGTTGCTTAGCCACTCTGAGCCTCAGTTTTTGCCTCTGTAAAATGAGGGGCTTGGATGGGATGGCCTCTAAAGCTCCCTCCAAGTTCCACTTTTGTGACTCAGTCAGTCAACAAGTATTCAGTAAGCACCCATAATGTGCCAGGCACTGGGCCAAGTTCTGGGGAAACATCTTGAAAGTCCAATAGAAATGCAAGCTATTACATTAATGAGATTAAAAATAATTGAATTTCTGGTGGTAGAAGAAATGGTGGAGTAAGACCCGTGGGCTCAAGTGTGTGGTGGGCAGAAGGGGCTTGAGGAGGGAGATAATAATTTCAGATAATAATAATAACAGCTGGCATTTAAATAAAAAAATTGACAATTAATTAATTAATTATCTTCCTTGATCATCTCAACAACCCTGGATGCTATTATTATCCCCACTTTGAAGATAGAGAAACTGAGGCAAACAGAGATTGAGTGATGAATTCAGGATCACAGTCGTGTCTGAGGCCACATTTGAACTCAGGTCCTCTTGATTAGGAGCCCAGTGTTCTACCCACTATATCACCTGGCTGTCCCTAGGCCAGAGAAATCAAGACCAAAACCACTAGGCTGGTGCTTTCAAGTAGATTCAGAGAGGGAAGAGCTCTCCTTCTTTGCAGTAGAATCTAAGGTATTTGAGGGCAGGGACTGTTTAGTTTGGGGGATTGTGCTCCCAGTGCCTAGCAAAGGACAATGCGCTTTTCAGTTGGTTCTTAATAAGTGCTGAATTGAATTGGCAGAGAAAGCTGTAATCTGAAGACAACCTGACCTAACCCCAGCTTTCTAGGGGACACTTTTCCTTGCCAGGATTCTGCTCTCTGGCACACCATGTTTTTAGTAATTCTCTTCAGGAAGTCTTTTGTGGTACCAGGGGAGGCAGTGGGCTACTGGACAGAACACAGAATTTGGGGTCAAAAGACCTAGGTTTGAATGTGAGACCTTGGGCATACAACCCTTTACTTTCTGAGCCTCAGTTTCCCTGTATATAAGCCAAAGGGGCTGCCCTTGATTTTTAAGGTCCCTGCCAGCTCTAAATCTTATGCCGATCCTTGCAAGAACAGAGTACAGTATGCCTAGCTGCAACAGAGGGAGAGGGGCTGCAGGACTCTTTCTATGCACTGCTGACCACACTTTTGCCTGGACAGCCCCATCATGAGCCATAGCAAGTGTCTGCCAGGGATGAGAAAAGCCCATTAGAAAAGTACTATTGAGAACCTTTCTCCCTCACTATAAAACCCATCACCTCCAATGTCTTAATGAGCTACCCTGGTGAGAAGATGATTGTGATCTGGGAATCCTACAGAGTCTAGGAGTGATGGAGAGGCTGAGGGTAGCCATGGATCCCTTTTCCTCCCTGCTTGGGTGGGGGGAGTTATTTTAGGCCCTGAGCTTTTCCTTTGAAGGAGTAAGTGTGTGACATAATACAGGTCATTGCTTTCTGCCCAGCTGGTCTCTCTGATTCTACTTGGAAATCTCCTTGGAGTCCCAGAACTGCTGGAAAAGAGCTAGAACATTATGGAAAGGGTTTTGCAAACTCAATCATCACACAAATGTGAACTAGTCCTAGGCTGTGGGTGCTGAGAAGGACCCAGAGGTTCCACCCATTTAAATCCATAGAGACAACTGTGAGATCCCAAAATGGTGCTAGGGTTCCAATTGGCTCTTGGGTCTCCCCTTCCCCATCCTTACCCTATCTCACCAGCCATCAGGATGATCTATTAATTACAGAGAGTAAAGGGGAGATCATCTGCTTTGGATAAATACCAACAATTGGCCACAGAGTCTGCCCTGGGGTAGAAAGTGAATTGATACAAAGGGATACAATTTACTGAAATGGATTGTCAGAATGAAGATCTCCCTTTTAAAAATATTTTTTCATCCATAATGTTCCAAAGAAAGTCCTACATCTAAGGAAGATATCCCAAATGGGGAGTTTTATAAAGAATAAGACCACAAAACTTGGCCCATACAGGCTCCCAAACTTATAGCCTCTATTTCTATGGCACAGGAAGTTTCATAAAACACATTTGTCACAATCACTATGTGAGGCAAGTAGTATAAGAATTATCATCCCCCTTTCACAGGTGAGAAAATTGAGGTCCAGAGACATGACGTGATCCCAAGGTCCCACAACTGTTGTGTTCAATCAGAGGTAGATTCCAAACACAGGCTTCCTGACTCTGAGTCAAGAGTTCTTTCCACATTTCCGCAGCTTTACATCTGTTCACATGAGCACAGGATTTAAAGGTGGCAGGGACAAGGAAGACCCTCTGGCCAGACCCAACTTTCTGGGATAAAGGAGCTAAGATTCAGAGAGGATATGGAATCCATTCACACTTCTGGATCCAGGAATGAAACTTGAGTAGACTGATGTCAGTCTTAGTGCTTATTTTCAGTGAAACATGTTGGAAACGTTGGGCCACTAGAGACTTCCTTCTCTGAAGCAATGGAGCCCTCCCTTCCTCTCCAGAGCTGAGACCTGCTTCCTCCCCTCACCCCCTCATCTTCTGGGGCAGATCCTGGCTTGGGGATAGACAGGCTGCCCACAAGCCACGCTGCATGACAACTACCCAACACCTTGCCAACACCCCCTGACACCTCCCCCCATCACCTCAAGCTCAATGTTGCTCAGCAGAGGTTTCCAGCACTTAGAAAACATTCACACAGTAAATAAAAGTCACTGAACTGGAATGAGGTGGTAGGAGAGCTTTGGGAAGACCATAAGATGGAAAACTAGAGATGCTGGTCTGAATGCCATCATGGACTATGGACAAGTTGTTTAAACTTCATGGGCCTCAGTTTTTTTCATCTGTAAGACAGGGATATCATGCAGGACTGTGGCAAAAAAAAAACCACCTCTTAAACAATAAATCATGAGTGAAACATGTCCTGGATCTCATTGGCCACATCCCTTTGGGACAAACAGCCACTAGAATTAGCATTGGGAAATAAAAGCCTATTTATCCCATTCTACTAACAAACATGATCTCTCAGGATGTCTTCTCCCCCTATCATTTTCCACTAAGGCAAAGTCTGGGTCCTTAATGGATAATGGAGAAATTCAGAGGTCAGTCTGTCCCACCCAAACCAGCCCAGAATACAGATGAGTATTTTAACTGTGAACACTGGTGTTAAGCCTTCTAATACATGCTAGAATGGAAGAAGAGGGGATGGGGAAGAGCCTGAGCCCTTTATCAGGATGAGAAGGCAGGCAGGAGGACTTTTCCTTAAGGCCCCAGAGACTCCAAAGGCCATGAAACAATCATTTTTCCACCAGTGATCATTCCTTATCTACGGATTATTCTATAGGTGCATGAGTTGGAAGTTATCTTAGAGATATCTCATCTAACCGATCTTCCCTCATTTTCTCTACTCATTTGCTACTACAGAAAATTTCATTGCTGGACTGAGGAAAGAGTTAAAGAAACAACATATCTAGGAAATGATTCAATTCAATTCCACAAATATTTACTCAGGTTCTATCATGTACAAGACACTGTACCAAGCACTTTGATATCTTTTGCTCTGCATAAAATGTTTTTAATTTCTGCTTTACTTACTCTCAGACTGAAAAAAATTCTGATTTTTTCAGAGAAAATGATATCTCAGATATGTTTTCTCAGTATTCGTGGTTTTAGTGCTACAGCATGGCCTGGTATAAAAAAATGCATGCCTTGGCTTTCCCTCTTCATTGGAGCAACGAGATCCAGCCACATCTAGGCTTGAAAAGGTTTTACCTTTAAAGGCCATGCGATCACCCTGGTTTGTCCCATTCTCCCTTGAGGATGTCACCTCTACATCCATACCCTCTATCACTAATCTTACAAGTTAGCAGTTTAGGCCCTTTGGCTCCTTCTCCCTCCAGTCTCTGTCATGAGTAGCCCTCGTTAACCAATAAATAGATTGTGGTCAGAGCTGGCATATCAGCCGATCTTCCCCAGACACGGTTTGTAGGGCAGCCTCTGGTTGGGTGGCTCCTAAATTCTCCTTCTCTTAAAGGTCTAGTAGGGCAGGAGATCCAACAGGGAAGGTCCAGGGACCCGGTCTGGTTTTAGTTCCCTACTGGCTTGGTCCAAACCCTGAACAGGACGCCGATTCCCCTTGGGTGCTTGATTTATTCCTTACCTCCACCAAATGAGGAGTTGGGTTGAAGCCACAGAGGTTGCACACCCGTAGCTTGCAGGTGGTACATGTGTTGTAATTGGATGGCTCCCGGGAGCCCACGTTGAGTTCGGCCTGGCACAGTGGGCAGGTGACCTTTTCCTTCGGCACTTCCTTTGGCTTGGGGACAGCCTTAGGAGTAGTCTGATGTTCTGCCTTACTTTGCTTTGGACTGGGTGCCCCTGCTGGCCGACCAAGAGCCCCGGGCTCAGATTTTGGCCCAGAAGCAGGACCAGGGCCAGGCCCAGCTTTAGCTCCAGTCCCAGCCCCGGGTCGAGGCCCAGTCCCAGATCCTGGCCCAGCTCTAGGGCCAGCACCAGGTCCAGCTCCAGGTCCTGGCCCAGCCCCAGGGCCAGGACCAGCTCCAGCCCCAGGTGCTGGCCCAGGTCCCCGTCCAGCCCCAGTTCCAGGTGCAGGTGCAGGTGTAGGTCCTGTTCCTGAAGACTTGGGCCCTGCTTCCTTACTGGCATCACTGAAGACAATCTTGGGGGACCCTTTGCTAGGAGATGGCTGGCCTTGTGGACTGGCCTCTGGCTGGACAGACATAAGTGTACTGGCCTGGGTCAGCAGAGAAGCCCCAAAGCCAAAAAGCTTCCCGGTGAGTCCCTCTTGGGCTTGTTCTTGAGCCCCAGACCCAGAGGCTGGAGTTACTCCCTTGGCTGGAGAGGGATGGGTATGAGGGGAAACCCTCCCTGAATCCTGAGGCACAGCAGGTCTGGTCTGGCCTTGGCTCTGGGCTTCCCGCTGCCCAGGTACCACAGGACTTCTGGGCACTTCAGCCTGCCGGACGCCAGGCCCTTGCTGGAGCCCAGGCTGTGTTGTTCCAGGGATTTTCTCTGACTCAGGCTTCCTTTGTGCCTGTGCTGGGGGCTGGGGCTGGGGCTGGGGCTGGGGCTGGGGCTGGGGCTGGGGCTGAGGCTGGGGTTGGGGCTGAGGCTGGGGTTGGGGCTGGGGCGGGGGCTGGGGCTGTTTGGCTGGAGAGTGGGCAGGAGAAAGGGAAGGTGAATACAGCTGCTGCTGGCTTTTAGAACGAGGTGCGGTGGTCATGTCCATCCCCAAAGCTCTCTGCATCTGGCAATTCAGACACAACCATTCTTTCACCTGGAAGAGAGAGAACAATAATAGCACAGTCAACTCTAAGAAAAGATCTTCCCAGCCCCACCAGCCTGGCAAGTTGGGGGTCAAAAGGATGTAGGGGAGGCAACAGGACGTGTGTATGTGTGCATGTTCATGCTCCCACTCAACAATACAAATAACAGAGTCTTCACACCTCAATGTGAATCCAGTGCCCACTGGGAAAGCTAACTCAGTCTTCTTCCCTCCCACCTAACCCCAAAGGAACAGATTTCTGGAGTCACAATGGAATGTTTCCTCCACTCACTCCCTATTTTGATACCCCAGGATGTGCTCCAGGTGGTCCTGAGTTCTCCAAAGCTATGCTAAAGGAAAAAAGGGAAGCTTTGGCTGGTTGCTCTAAGCTAAGAAGGCTCCGAGAATGAGCCCAGCAACCTGTCACCTGAGGACCTGCTTTAAGATGCAGAAAAACTCATTCTCAGATGGTTGATCAGCAGGGAATGACATTTTCAACCATAGCATCTCATACTTAAATAAAATTTTGTTGAACTGAATCAAATGAAGAATTGTCCAGTAAGAGTGGAAATCTATGTTTGTGAAGGAAGTAGTGTCTGTAATGAGATGATCATGGATGCCTTTGAAATAGTGAAGAAATGGATTATTTAACCTCATACTACTTGGATAAGCCAGTGGAAACCCATTCTACTTCCATCTGCCCTACTATGAGATCTAAGTTAGCCTAGCAGACCCCAGAATCTCCAAGTACTTCACTGATCTGGAAGTGGAAGAGATCTTACAAAGAGTCTTGATTTTGTTTTACTCTTTTGTTTTACAGAAGAGAAAAATGAAGGCCTGAGTGGGAAAGGGACTTGACCAAGATCACAGAGGGACTAAAGAAAGCCTGGCCTGCTGATTCCAAAGGCCTCTTCACTGTACTACTCTAACTTTCTGGGGACACAGCCACCCTTGGGCCCAGTCAACATTCCCTTCTGTGTGTGGGAGTGCCTCCTACCATTCATTCCCTCTACAGACAAAAAAGGAGGAAGCCTTTTCTGGCTTCTTCTGCTCTTTTCAATTGCTAAAATTAAAACCAGTATCCACCTCCTGGAAAAGAGAGCTTATCAGCAGTAACCCACCTTCCTTTCCTTTTAACTGTCAATGGTTGCTTCCATCCCTGCCCCACACAGTTAAAGGAACACTTTCAATAAGGGCACGACACAATTGCCGGCTGGCAGAAAGAAGAAGAGAAAAAATAGCTCTAAGAGACAAGTTGGTCCAGGGAAGGGCTGATTAGCTGCCTTTCCCCAACTAGGGCATTTTCCAAATTTGCCAGAGTGGACTCTTTCCCACATCTATTTTTACCTCCCCATTCAATTGCACATCATCAGGTTCTCAAGCACACCCGAAATCATTGCCTCATCCCTTCCTGCCTGTCTTTGCTAGCAAGGTATCCTCTAAAACTCTTCTTCCGTTCTCTCCTGCCCCTACTCAATTCTTACTAGGGCATCGATTCAATTGAGACAATGCTTTTCTGCACCCAAGGCAAAAATGGCCCGGCAGCGTTACCTGCTTTAGGAAGAAGATGCTGCCCTCCCCTAACATGACTCTCCACCCCTCGAAGCATCCCTAAGGGGGCAAGAGCACTGCTGTAGTTCATTATTTCAGTCCTGTTCAACTTTTTGTGACCCTATTTGGGGTATTCTTGGCAAGATAGAGCAATGGTTTGCTATTTCCTTGTCCAAATCATTTTACAAATGAACAAACTGGGGCAAACAAGATTAAGTGACTTGCTCAGGCTCACAGTCACTATCTGAGGCTGGATTTGAACTCAGGTCTTCCTGTGCTCTATCCACTGCATCATTTAATTGCCCTAGGAAGGGTAAGTTGAATGAAAAGGAGAGAACCAGGTTGTAGGAGGAACATGGATTTTGAGATGGAAGAGGTTTTAGAGGTGCCTGAATACAATGCTCTCATTTGAGGGGCTATGAAAAAATTTGAGGGATGGCAGATGGGATGTCATTTTTTTTCAAATTCTTTTCAAAATTTTCTTTTCTTTATTTATTTGTTTTGTTTATTTTATATCATTCTTTTGGACTGGTTGCCTGATTTCTTTAGCTTCAGATTGTGCTCATCCTCCTTGTGTCTCTTTATCACTCTATCTCTTTGTCTCTGTCTCTTTTTCTGTCGTGTGTGTGTGTGTGTGTGTGTGTGTGTGTGTGTGTGTGTGTGTGTGTATCTAGGGAGAGATTAGATCCTAGGGAACTTGACCTTCCTAGACCCTTCCCTGTGTCCTCACCAACATTTGTTCATTTCTCCAATTGTTCATTCATTCATTCAACAGACTTTATAATCACAAAAATTTCTGATGGCTGGCCTCTTCTGGACTTCTCTCCATCAAGCAAATCATTTGACTGGTCTTCTGACCTACTCTTAGGCACAAATACCCTTCCCATTCTCTCCAGTCGAGCCAGCCTTGTCTCTTTCTTGAGCCTTCCATAACCTCTTTTCAGATCAGTGGGCCCAAATCTGTCACATCATCGTCATGATGATCTCAATAGAGTTGTCACTGAGTGCCATCTCTGTCTATATTCTCATGGTAAAGTTAAGAGGCAGGAAGGGGGCACATCTGCAAATTGTCAAATGAGATCTGGCCCGAGGCAGAGGAAAACTTGATTCAGGGCCTCAAAAACAATGTAAACAATAAAAATGATTGCCAAGCTCAAAGCCAATTATGATGCTAAATATATGCAAAGGGATATTTTGAGACTCAATGACATTTTCCCATTAAATTCATTGGAGTTTTTTCCTCATAACTAGATAGCTCAACATTTAAAAAAAAACAACTCAAAACAATTTTGAGCCCTGAATCAACCTTTTCTAAGCACAGGTCTCTCCAACAACTTGCAGGATAACTAGTTGTGGTCTCTAAGCCCTGCTCGAAAGAGATTCATGTACTCCTTATATTTCTCTGGGAAAAACTATTTTATTTACTCCCATCAAATGAGGGGCTGCTTAAGGATAAGGATCATGATTCTGTAAAGAGATGAAGGAGAGAGGGATCATCTCAATGAGAGATGAGCAACTACTCAAGAAGAGATGGCCAAGAGTACACTAATAAGTTAGCAGTGAAGTCTCCCAAAGACTGAGCTTCTCAAGCTTTCCATACTCTTCTTCCAACATCACATCCTGAGTTTTCTGAAGGTCCTTCAGTCTCAGATTATTACAATAGCCATCTTAAGGAACTCTCTATCAAAGTCCTCTCCAGTGCCACACTGTGTTCTCTTCCACTCAACTCTGGCAAGTCCTAAGTTGGAATGGTTTAATGATAGGCAACGTATCTCTCCTCCAAGGACAGCAACAATACACATTTATTAAGAACTTGATATAATATAAGGTCCTTGAGGGACTACTTCATTTTTGACTTTGTATTCTCAGCATTTAGCACAGTGCTTGACAAACAGTAGGCACATAATAAATGCTTGTTGATAAGTTGATTGATTTCCCTACCGTGCACAGACACTTGACCTTGACATTGGGGGGAGATACAAAGCTTAGAAAAGACATAGCCCCTGATCTCAGAGAGCTCATAATCTAATGGAGGATAAAAAAGAAACAGATTACTACACAACTTTTTCTTGCATTACAGAGATGTAAGCAAAATGTTCAATGAGGTCCAGGAGCAAGATTGTAAACTGGAAGGATGAGGGAAGGCTTCATGGAGACTCAGCCTCACTAAGTTTGAAGAGACTCATCACCAGAGGTGATCGCTGCTTGATCACTAATTGAGATAAATATATATATATATATATATATATATATATATATATATATATATGTATGTATATATATATATATATATTTCCCCAAAATAGGCAGCTAGGCTGGAGCACTGGGCTTGGAATTAGGAAGGCTCATATTCATTACTCAAAATCTGGCCTCAAACACTTACTGTGATTCTGATCAAGTCATTGAAACCTATTTGCCTCAATTTCCTCATCTGTAAAATGAGCAGGAGAAGGAAATGAAAAACTGCTCTAGAATCTTTGCCAAGAAAACCAAAAATGGGGTCATGAAGAGTTGGACATGATGGAAACAACTGAACAACAGCAATATATATATAATATTATATATTTATTTATATTTTAATATATGGCAGTCACTCATTATGATCCTATCTTGAAGTATGGGAGGGATTTTGATCTGTGTCAATGGAGGGAAGTAATTATATTGATGAAATCAAAGATCCTTAAATTATGACAGTATTCCTCTGTCCACTTATTATGGCTTTCACTGGTTTGACCATTTCAGGAGCCTGTTTAGACAATGGTGTCTGTCAGGAAAGAGGGCCATATTGTTCTTCACCTTGGGAGAAGATTTAGTTAGTGACCACAAGAGCTTAAAGGGTCCTGGCCAGCACCCCCTCTTCTCTGGAATGTGTCACAGATATCTTACCCAAAATAGAAACTCCCAAAGAAATGACTGAAATATACCTAAGTGACTCAGAGCCCAGATGGATCCAGCTATTTCTTGCCTCTCTCCAGACTAAGATAGAGAGTTTCAAACAACTCCCCCTGTTTGCCTTCCCACCCCCACCTACAGGCATCCAAAGATTACTTTTTGAGGGGGAGAGGGAGGGATGTTAGAAGTCAGTCCCTTTTCTTGGGACAAATAGCATCCTGTGGGTCTCAGCTTAGTCCATATTTCTGATAAAGCAACCATTTCCCTGTGCCAGGAGGGATGCTGACTGAAAAGAGAGATAGCTGCTGCCAAAGTGCCTTCCTGTTTTTGGTTTTAAAAGAAAAAACATAAAGTCAGCCTACTTCACTAATTCATTCATGCATTCATTTCATTCATTCAATATTTATCAAGGGGGTCAGCAAGATGATGCAGTGGATGCAGCACCGACCCTGAAGTCAGGAGGACCTGAGTTCAAATCTGGCCTCAGACACTTAACACTTCCTAGCTGTGTGACCCTGAGTAAGTCACTTAACCCCAATTGTCTTGTCTATATATATATATATATACATATATATGTATGTATATATACATATATAGGTATATGTATACGTCAAGGGCCACTTTGCAATATCATCTCCTCAGACAGGACCAAGGACTGGACATTTGCTCTGCCTTTTTTTCACCCAAAAATGGCCACCAATCCAGGGGAAAAAAGTATCTGCTTCCCACACATTACTCATCCCTTTCCTGTCCTCAGGGAGTTGGTCTAGACCAGTAAAATTCCAATAGAAATGGGGTCTTTAAAGCATATATAAGGATTTTTGCTGGCCAGACAATGACTTGGAAAACTACATGTTATAACATTATCTATGTTCTATTGCATTTTTATATATTTTACTAAATATTTTCCAATTATATATATATATATATATTTTGCTGAGGCAATTGGGGTTAAGTGACTTGCCCAGGATCACACAGCTAGGAAGCATGAAGTGTCTGAGGTCAGATTTGAACTCAGGTCTTCCTGACTTCAAAACTGGTGCTCTATCTACTGCGCCACTTAGATGCCCCTCCAATTACATTTTAATCTAGTTCTTGCTGCTGGCTTTGTGTGAAACATGTTTGACACCTCTGATCTAGATGGCACTGGGGCAAGTCTTGGTAGAAATCTGAGCTGCCTTGGCTGGGTGTAAAATATCTTGATTGTTTCTCTATAACCAGTCTGGACTTCCAGCAACCTTTTCTTGGCCATGAGACATGTGCATAGATTATTTTTCTGCCTTTCTCCTGATCCATTTTTTCCTTGAAATTTATGATCAAATCAATTGTGACAATCAACTTCCCTGTGGTACCATTCATTATTCCTGTGGTCCTGAATTGGTAGGTTGATTAGGACAAAGTTCCCTTCCCTGATCAATACTCCCTGATCTCTCACACTCATCCTGATCAGCTTCATTTCTTTGCTATCTCTATTCTACTCTTCCCTATTTTTTAATTGTATTCTCTGAAATTCTTGCCCCCTTTATATCAAACTTGTTCCCTAGGCCCATAAATTAATTTACACATATTTTATATGTAAGTATATGTATTCATGTTATTTTTTTTCTCAATAGAATATAAACTCCTTGTGGACAAGGACTACATGTATCTAGCATATGTAGAAACTTAAATCCCACATCTGAATAAGAATCCCCTATACAAAACCTCAACACAGACCCTAGAGCAGAGGTCCTTGCGAATGAAAAATTTTTTGTCATACCTTTATTTCAATATCGTTATTCCCTTTGTAATCTTTGTATTTTTAGGGGATGCATTTTAAAATATTATTCAGAGAAGGGGACCATTGGCTTTGCCAGACAGCCAAAGGAGTCCATGCTCCCCAAAGGATTAAGGAGTTAGAACTTAAGAGGGGGATCATCAATGTTGGTTCTCATAGCCTCTTCCTGTCATAACCTAGCTTCAGTTCCTATGTGACATAAGAGAGAAAATGCTAGAAAACATGATCTTGGGTCCTGGCTCAGCCACCCTAGATGGACAATCCTGACCAAGTCACCTATCTTTTATGGGACTTAGTTCCCTCTTCTATAAAACAAAGGGGTTGGACTAAGTCAGAGGTTCTTAACTTTTTGGGGTCAGGCAATCTGGTAAAATCCAGGAACCTCTTCTCACAATAATGTTTTCAAATGCATATAATAAAACACATAAGATTACAAAGGAAACCAAAGGTTCCTGAAAATAAAGATGTTTTATTTTCTATCCAAGTTCATGAACCTCCTAAAATCTGTCCAAGAATCCCTGGACTAGATGACCTCTATAGTAGTAGTTATATTCTGTTTCTGTGGTTCCAAATGCCACCATTACTAAGGGGACACATTGCTCTCTTGTGCATCCCATCTAAAACCAACTGCCATATTGCCTAGCAACCAACCACTGGTCCACC
This sequence comes from Myrmecobius fasciatus, assembly GCA_023553655.1. NCBI lineage: Eukaryota > Metazoa > Chordata > Mammalia > Dasyuromorphia > Myrmecobiidae > Myrmecobius > Myrmecobius fasciatus. The sequence goes on from JAJPUD010003004.1 coordinate 23,087, forward strand.
AAGGTGAGTATGACTGCTACCTAAGAAGAGAGAAAACTGTTTCTCATTGAGTGCCCTACCAGGCTAGACTTGGGGTGTTTATTTATGGATCTTTACGATCTTCTAAACATTCTCCTGATTCTCCATTGTCCAGGGAATGAATGGCAGGGAAAAAAGGCCTAGAGACATCCTCAGATGTAGTCTATATCCTTGCATTAAAGCCTTGAAGTAAAAACAGAATTTCAGAATTGGAAGGTATCTCATATATCATGCTCAATATATGTCTAAAGTAGGAATCTCCTCTATTACATATATATTGATTGAAGAATTCCAATGAGAGACCAGCAATGTGGGGGGAGTGTGAGATTGGCTACCCTTCAGTACCTCAAAAACAGCAAAAAATATGCTAAATACAAGAAAAAAACAAGATCCTCACAAAATAAACTATCTTGTAGAAAAAGTAAAAGACTGATTACAGTATCAATCCCCCCCAAAAAAGTTCTAATACAATGATGAACCAACAAAACAAAACAAAATGGAGGAGAGGAACAGACAAAGGATTTTTGAGTGGTGACAATTTCTATTTGGGACTAGGGGAAGAGCTCTGAAAATATCAGTAATAATAAAAAAAACAAAAAATAAAAAATTTGGGAATTGTGCCTAGTATTGATAGGGGACACTGTAAAAACTCAGATTAGATTGATACTAGTGGAATTAAGTGGATTATACCCCCCTTTACTATAAGAAAATGCAATTGACCAAAGCAAAATCAAGAAAATAAAATCTCAAATACTCAAATTAGTAACTATAACCATGAATGTCAATTAGATTACATTCTTTTATAGAAAGAAACATATAATTGGTGGGACTTTGAGTTGGGTTAATCTTCTTGGGAAGCAATATATAAATTTTACAAGAAGAATTACAGAAGAGCTAATATCCTTTGAGCTAGCTACCCTCCTATTAGGTTTTTACCCAAAAAACTTTATTAACAATTGTTTACAAAACAACTCCACTATTTATAATTGGAAAATAAAACAAAATACTATAAGCAAACTATGTGCCTAAGGATTGAGGAACAGTTGAATAAGTTATAGCATATAAATATAATGGTATATTATTGGGCCATAAGAAATGATAAAAATTGCACATTTAAAGAAAGATGAGATGGTATTCATAGGTTGTTATATTGCCGAAAGACATAAAACACAAGAATCTCCAAAGGACATGTAGTATGAATAGGCCATACCACAAGATTGTAAGGAATTTCAAAGAAGAACAGGAATAAAGGATTTCATCAGAGAAATGCAAAAAAGATTCATGAGGGAAGAGTCAGGTAACAGATGAACAGCTTGAGTACTCCACAGCCATCTTCTTAAGTAGAGAAAGGAAGGAAGGACCCCAACAGAAGAGGGGGTTCCCTTAGTGAAACTCTTATGGGGACATGGATAAGAATCACACAGTTCAGGTCTACATAGATGAGCTGTCATATGTGTCAGCAGAGGGAACATCCAACCTGGGTACTTTGGGCTTGCTTATATGAAGTTGGTACAAAATGAAAAAAAAATCCAGAGCCAGAAAAACAACCTCTTTACTGGTTACAATAATGCAGTTCAAAGACCATATTAAATAGTAACAAAATCCAGATTAAATTTGGTGGGTGACTTTGTTACTACCTAGTTACATAGAATGTCTTTTGACATTCTGTAAATAAGTGAAATGTAGCTAAGCTAAGAAGACAGTCACAATCAGCTTTTCGTATTGTTTAGTTTTGCTTGTATTTTTTTCTCTTTTGTTATTCTAAGTGTCTGAGACTGGATTTGAACTCAAAGATGAATCTTCCTGACTTCAGATCCAGCATTCTATCTCTCCACTGTGTTACCTCCCCACCCATATTTTGTTATTATATATTTAAGTACTTACCGGTAAGTACATGAGATTAAGTTATTAATTTATTTTTTAAGATAGAAGAGGAGAGCCTAATACACACCATAATGATGATAATGATAGCTAACCTTTATATTACATCTACTAAGTGCCAGATGGAAGGTGGGCAGTGCCATAGTGCCGGGCCTGAAATCAGGAAAACCGAGTCTTCCTGGATTCAAATCCTCACCTGTTTATTAGCAGTGTGACTCTGGGTAAGGCACTTTATATTTTAACCCTGTTTATCTCAGTTTCCGATCTGTAAAATGAGCTGGAAAAGGAAATGGCAAACTACTCTGGTACCTTTGCTAAGAAAATCCTAAATGGGGTCTCAGAGAGTCAGGGATGACTGGGGGGAAAAACAAAACATGATTTAACAGATGTGTCAGGCTCTATCCTAAACGCTCTACAAATATTACCTTACAACAACCCTTTGAGGCAGGTGCCATTATTATCCTTCTTTTACACACTTGCCCAAGGTCACCCGTTAATAAGTGTTAATAAGCTACATCTGAACTCAGGTCTTCCTGACTCCAGTCCCAGTTGCTCTGTCTCCTGCCCGAGCTCCCTAATAAAGCAGCCCACTCCATTTTTGGACAGCTCCAACAGTTGGGAAGTTTTCCCTTACATGTACCTGAGATTTGCTTCTTGGCAACTGCCACCCATTGTTGCTCATTCTGCTCCTCGGGGCCAAGATGAGCACATCTAGTTCTCCCTGAACACGAAAGTTTTTCAAATACTTAAAGATAGTTATCATGCTCCATCCCCTAGCCCTACTTTTCACCCTGAAATTAGAAAGCAGACAACAGGGAACACTACCAGACACTGCAGGGATGAACATCACCCAATGATTATAAAGGATAAGACAACTCTGCCTCCTCTAAGCCCTACTTACCTTTTCAAATCACAGCATCCTACCCATCAAGTGGGTATGACTCTTTCTCTTCGCTTCCCTGGTCTCTCAGAAGGCAGAATCATTCCTTCCTAAAACACCCATTTTCTAGCCTTCAAGCAGAGGCCACAAATATCCTTAGGTCACAAACACAGACCTGCTTCAGGGATGTGCTGGAGACAGTTGCAACTGGCTCACTAGAGCCAACTGTTAAATTTTTGGTGTGAATATTTGCTAGAAATCAGAGAACACTGCAGGATCAGGGCTTGATCTTGTTTAGCTGGTTTTAAGAAATTGATGTTGGAAATGTTAATGATATCAATTAAACTTAAAAATGTATCCTGTGCACGTTTTTAAACAAAGTCAGTTTTGTTTTTTTTTTTTGGCTTTGGCATTAAGTGACTTGCCCAGGGTCACACAGCTAGGGAATGTTAAGTGTCTGAGACCAAATTTGAACTCAGGTCCTCCTGACTTCAGGGCTGGTGCTCTATCCACTGCACCATCTAGCTGCCCCGAAGTCAGTTGTTAAACATTTAACTAGCACATCCCTGGATAAGGACACCAAAAGTCAAGCACAAATCTAGGATTTATTCTCATGGGACTTTCCTCCTTCATGTAGGGAAACTCTTGTCAAACCTGCATACACCTGCTGCTAATTCAATTAACTTCACCAAGCATTTACAAAGCATCAGCTCTTGGCCAGGCCCTGTGCTAAGTTCTGGGAATACAAAGCCAAAAATGAAAGTAGTCCCTGTCCTGATGGAGCTTACAACTGATGAGGAAAAACAACAGGCACACAGACAACTAAAGACACAAGATTTTGGCATTTGGAGAGGCAGCATGAATAAGGAGCTGGCTCTGATAATGGTCTCATTTCCCAAATATATAGGAAATGGAGCCAAATTTATAAAAATAAGTTATTTTCCAGTTGATAAATGGTCATAAATTATAAACAGACAGTTTTCAGAAGAAGAAATCAAGTCTATTGACAGTCACACAAAAAAATGCTCTAAAGTACTATTAGAGAAATGCAAATTAAAATAACTCTGAGGTACTACTTCCTACCTATCAGATTGGCTAATAGGACAAAAAATGAAAAAAGCAAATGGAGGCTATGTGGAAAAATAAGACAAGAATGCACTGTTGGTGGAGTTGTGAACCAATTCTGGAGAACAAGTTGGAACTCTGTCCAAAGGGCTATAAAACCATGCACATGAGGCCTTTGCCCCAGCAATACCACTACTAGGTCTGCATCCCAAAAAGATCAAAAAAGAAAGAAAAGGACCTATTTGTACAAGGGCAGTTATAGCAGCTCTGGTTGTGGTGGCAAATAATTGGAAATTGAGGGAATGCCCATCAATTAGAGAATGGCTAAAAAATTGTGGTATATGATTGTGATGAAATACTATTGTGGTATTAAAAATGGGACAGACTTGTATGAACTGGTGCAAAAGGAAGTGAGCGGAACCAGGAGAACATTGTACACAATAAGAAGAATATTATAATAATGATCAAAGGTGAAAGACTTAGCTATTTTTGATCAAGACAATGATCTAAGACAATTCTAAAAGATAGTGAAAAATGCTATCCACTTCTAGAGAGAGAAAACTAATGAGTTCTAAGTGCAGACTGAAGCACACTTTTTTATTTTCTTTATGTATTTTTTTTTACAACATGGCTAATATGGAGATATGTTTGCATGACCACAAATATAATTGGTATCAGTTTTTCTTTTCAATGGATAGAAGGGTAGGAGGGAGAGAAAGAAAGAATGCGGAACTTAAATTTTTAAATATATATATATATATGTATATATATATATGTACACACACATACATATATGTATGTAAAAAATAGTGAGCTGGTCTCAGAGTCAGGAAAGCCTGAATTCAAGTCCTACCTCTGAAGTACTGTGGCTGTGTAACCCTGGATAAGCCACTTAACCTCAGTTTCCCAGGCAAGTTCTTAAGACTATAAGTTAAAAAATCCAAAATATATAAAAAGTAAATATAAAGTTATTGGGGGCAGGAGGAGACTGCTAACATTTGGCAATATCAGGAAAGCTTTTGTGCAGGAAATGACACTTGAGTGAGCCTTGAATGGAGGTGAGGAAGGAGAGCAACCCAGGCAAGGAGGCCTGTCCTCACAAAGGCACGTAGAAAGAGACTGAAATATTGTGTGTGGAGAACTACAAGTTGACTAGTTTGTCTGGACCATAAAGTCAGTCAGTCAATAAACATTCCAGTCAGTCAACATTTGTTAAGCACTTTCTATGTGCTAAGTGCTGGGGATGTGAGGAATGCAAAAGAGTTCCTGCTCTCAAAGTATTCATGGTAAATTGGGGAAAGACCATGCAAATAACTATGTACAAAGAGATGTATGATAAATTGGAGATTATCAAAAGAGGGAAGACTCTAGAATTAAGGGGAGTGAAGGGATATAATGTGAAATTAATGTAGGAATACAGGCTTGAGCCAGTTTATGAAGAGTTTTCAGTTAAAAAGAGGAGTTTGCACTTCATCCTAGGGAGCCACTGAAGCTTATTGAGTAAAGGAGCCATGAGGTAAAACTAGAGTTTTCAGAATCTAAACTTGGCTATTTTGTTAAGGATGGGGAGAGAAAGGAAGATAGAGGTAGGGACAATAATTAGGAGACTACTGAAATAACCTAGTTGTGAGGGGATGAGGGTTTTACTCATGGTGGTGGCCCTGTGAGTAGAAAGGAGACAGGTAATGCAAGTAAAATTCACCTGACTTGTCAACTGCCTGGATGGAGGAGGGTAAGAACACAATAATTATGAGACTGGAGACCTAGGGGATTGGAAGGGTGAAGGTCTGCTCTCAATAGGAAATTCAGATGGAAGGAGTAATATTCATCTTCTGGCCATAAATAGAATCTAGAAGGAGAAAGGCAAAGAAGGGAAAAGGGTGAAAAGGTTGTTCTGTTATGTATATTTTCTCAGTCACTCAAACTCTTGGCTGGGAAAGCAAATGCTTACTTAGCAAATGAAAAAAAACTGAACCATAAGGGCTAAGTCATTCGAAATGAAATATTTTGCCCTGGAGAGCTCTTCTCAGTGACACACTGATGCCTGATTCTCCTAATTAACAAGGCTGAATGGGAATTGTGTACCTTTGCCTTCCTTCCCCCAATCTCCAGGACATCTTTCAAATGAGCTAGCTGATGTAGTAGTAACTTGCCAAGGATTTCTCTTAGAATGGAAGGTAGAAAAAGAGCTTATTCAGCAATTCAACAAATAGTAATTAAACAATGACATTGTTCAGGTTACTATATTTGGGCAGCCAGGTGGTGCAGTGGATTGAGTCAAGAAAACTTTTCTTCTTGAGTTCAAATTCAGTCTCAGACACTTACTAGCTGTATGACCTTGGGCAAGCCTACCTGTCTCAGTTTCCTTGTTTGTAAAATGAGTTAGAGAAGGAAATGGCAAATTACTCCATTATCCTTGCCAAGCAAAACCCAAATGGGTAAAACTGAATAACAAATATCAAGGAAAAAACAAAATTATTCCTGTCCATAGAGTTTACATTCTATTGGGGAGGTGGGAAAAGTACATCATGTACACAAATAAAATAATAATAACTACTCATTTGAAAGGGAGAGTACATTAGCAACAGGAAGAATCAAGAAAGGCTTCTTGGGCAAGATGGCTTGTGAGTTATGCCTTGAAGACAAATCAGAATTCCTATTTTCTTTTCTTTCTTTCTTTCTCTCTTTTGGCAATTGAAGTTAAGTGACTTGTCCAGAGTCACATAGCTAGTAAATATTAAGTGTCTGAAGCTGAGTTTGAACTCAGGTCCTCCTGACTCCAGGGTCAGTGTTCTATTCACTGCACCATCTAGCTGCCCGTCTTAATGGTGAGGAAAACGAGTGTATTGTAGGCATGAGGCAGAGCTGTATAAACAGAAGCAGAAGCTACATAACACAGATTCACAGTTTCATGTACAATTCCAAGCTATTTGGAAAAACTAATTTTATTTGATGCTTGTTAAATTCAATTTTTTTAATTTAAAAAACCCAAATAGAAGCAGAAGATGGGAGAATTGAGTTTGGGCTGGAAAGTGAAGGTTTGATCAAAGAAACTAAACAAGATCCAGATGACCTTAGCCAAATACAGAAAAGCCCAGTCCAAGCCACGTAGCTAATATTCTCAAATAGCTCATTTCTAAAGCCAGGGATATATAGTGATGCAAGCTTATTGAACATCTTTGGGGAAGATGCTGATGTCATTGGATCCCCTCAAAAGTCAAAAGGACTGTCCCTTGGCAATAACAAAACAATGTGGGTCTGTCACAGATACCCTATCTGGGAATGCTTATGTTCATTCTAGGGTGGGGTCACTACCCAATGAAGGGTCAAAGAAAGCTTCCTGAAAGACACGTCATTTGAGATGAACTTTAAAGGATGAGCAGAAATTCAGCAGAAGATTGAGACCATACTAGGCACAGTGAACAGCCTGAGTGAAAATGTGGAGGAAAGCTAACAAACTGTATGTTAAAGGGCAAAGAGTAGTCCAGTCTGGTTGAAGAATAGAGAATATGGAAAGGAGTATGAGATTAAGCTGGAAAGAAAGAACAGCACTCAAGTTTAATTCCAGCTCTGCCAGTTACTAGCTTTGTGACTTTGGACAAATAAATTTTCTTTTCTGGACTTCAGCTTACTCCTCTGTAAAATGAGGAGGCTGAATTGGATGATCTTAAAGTCCCTTTTTCAGAGAGCCAGAGACAATACATTAAGATCACTCAGATTATCAGAGATCTTGAGCCTTGGCGAAGAGATACTGGAAGACTTTTGTTGGTTGGGACTCAAAGAGCAGAAGCCAAGTTTGGAATATCTTCTGCAAGTATCTCATCTCTCCCTGGAGATGTCTTCTGAGTATGAGTTGATATATGGTCCTGGGAATCCAATCACTAAGTAGGTATTAAGCCATATATTCAGTCAGAACTTTTCCCAGTTCCCCAGTGTTGGAAGGAACCCACTGAGGAAATGAATGTCACTGACACCACACTAGATGGTCAAAGCACCTATGTTGGGGGAATCCTTAACAAACTGGTTCTTGCCCCAATTCTGTGGCAGGTAAACTCCCCATTTTAATTAAATTGAAGTTTTTTATTTTCAAAACATATGCAAGGATAATTTTTCACCTTTGACCTTTGCAAAACCTTGTTAAACTCCCTATTCTTTGTGATAGTTTCCATATGTCCTTTCCCCTTCCTTGCTCTCTATCTCTTTTCACTTCAATACAACCCCTCTATAGTTTATTCTTTTTCTCTTGTTCAAGAAAATGCTTTTTCTTTGCCACCTCTATCATACACATCAGCTGAGGGCCATGCTAAGACCTTGTGGATACCTCCCATGTCACTAAGAGTTAACACTTTTTTTAAAAAATCACAATTTTTCTTCATATTATATCTCTTCATCTCACACCTTACATCTTTGGGTTTTCCGATTCTTTTTTGACCATGGTCTACAGAGTAATTCTCTCCCCTTGACCTTGACACACTGCCCTAGGGAAACAAGAGCTCGCATTCATCTTCCTTCCCACAGTCACTTCCAGATCCTTCCTTTGCCTTTCACCCTAGAAACTCCTGCCTCTTGGTACTACGGTTATTCACATCTTACCAATCCTCAACCATAGGTCACCTCCCTATTTACTTTCTCGTCTTCTACTCTTGTGCTGTTGAATACAACTAGAGAAAGTCAGGCAACTTGCTGATTGGATACATTACAAAATCATGCTATCTAATCTCAACTAAGCCTTTAATGATTTATAGCATGGGTTCTTAACCTGGGATCCATAAATTTTTAAAAATATATATTTTAATAACCATAATTCCTTATAGTTGGCTTCCTTTGTGATCTTTTGTCTTTTATTTTATAATTACTCCAGGAAGGGATCCATAGGCTCACCAGTTTGTTCTAATATACATCAATTCTTTTATTTTTCCTAGATTGATTATCCATTCTTTTAAGTTACTATCCTAAATTGTATCCTGTTTCCTTAAACCCTCTCAACCATTCCTAATTCCTTCTCTCTTAGTATATGGCCCCACCATTACTGAGAAAATCAAAGTTGGCTGTTTGAGCTCTCACATTTCCTACTCTACACCTTAGAAACTCTTATCTCCTCATCCAGCTTGATACTAATATTGGTTCTCTATCTACCATGCCATGTTATAAAAGGAACCCCTTCATTTTACAGATAAGGAAACTAAGGTTCAGAGAGTTCAGGGTGGAACTTGTACTTGGTTCTGCTGACTCCTAGTGCATTCATCTTTTCAACAAAGATGCCATAATAATAATTTATATGTATATTATATATATATATATGTTTATCTGGCCCCCACTCCCTCCGCCTCCCTACCCCCATTCACATAACCATTCTCAGATGCTCTGCCTTCCTGTTTCCCTGGTGGCACAGAGGAGACAGAGAAAGGCTGAAGCAGAGAATCCTACTCCCCCCTGGGAGGCAGGAACCTGCCAGCTCATTAGTAGGGAACTGAAACCAGCTATATCCTTTTCAGTGCATTACTTTTACTCAATTCAAAGCCAAGATCAGATGTACAGGGAGGTAGAAAGCAAGGTATTTAACAAGAGAGAAGCTTCTGTGTTTAACAGGGTAAATGGGGATGGGGCTGGAACATTAGTTTTCCATTATCACCTTCTTCCCCAGCTGGAGCTCAGGTGGTAGAAGGAATATGATAATGAGAAAGAAAAGCAGAAAAATGAGAGGCAACAAAAAAGCTGGGGCTTAAAGACAGAGCCCTTTGTCCAAACTCTCCCCTTCTTCCCTTTACTTCCCTACCCCAAGCAAAGACCACAGAGAGGGCCTGGGTCTCCAGGGGACCAGCCAGGAGCATCCTCATGGCCCTAGGAGAATTCAGGAAGGGGGAAGAGAAAAGGCCAGGGCTGCCATTAAGAGGTAAACGCTATCAGAGCCCAGCAATAGGAAGGAGGACAGTGAAAATAGAGGGTATTTGGGACGGGGGGTGCTAGGGATATGGATAATGTTTTCTTGACTTCAGAGTCAAATGATGTTTGGTTTAGAGAAACCTATGGTTGAGTTTTCCCTCTGTCCTCTACTGGGGTTGAAGAGTGGGAAGATAGGGGGAAGAAGGTCCAAAATACAAAGATAAGAAAGACTGAGGCAGCAAAGGTTGGTGTAATTGGGACAAGGCTGTTCTTGTCTTTCTGACTGGATGGAGAGTGTTGCTTGGGAGGGAAGGGTGTTTCTTCCTTCACAAGCCAGAGCTTTGAGATGGAGCTAGAGCTATCTTGGAACTGTTAGTTCAATTCATTGAGTTCCATTAACATCCATCCATCCATCCATTTGTTCAACAAGCAATTACTAAATGCCTAATCTGTACCAGGCATTGGGCTCAGTACTACAGATTCAAAAACAAAAGGAAAAAACCGAATTTGTCCTTAAGGAGTTTGGCTTCTGTTACAAGGCACTGTGTTAAGGGTTGCAGTCACAGACACATGAGAACCTGTTTTGGAGAAATTTAACAATCAAATGGGAAGAAAGACAAGAATTCCTTCTGTGATTCAAGGGACAGTGAAGTAAGTGCCAAGGAGAGGCCTGGATGAAATGCTTTGGGAAATTTGTGGAGAGAGAAAGATCACTTCTAGTGAAGGAAGGGACATCTGAACTCTCCCAGCCAGTCAACCCCCAAGTCTGCTCCCAGAGAACTCCCAGCCTCCCTAGCTGACCTTAGTTCTCCGGGCTCCTTAATTCCTGTGGCTGAGGCTGGGCATCCTGCCCTCCCTGCCCTGCTGAGCTCAGCACAAAGTATGGCTGGGACCCAGCTGGGTCCATCCTGCACTCCCATCTAGGCCAGAGAAGCTAGGTTGGTATGAGTTGTTTCAAAGCCCAGCATCTGGCTATGTCCCAGGACCCACTCGCCCGGTGGTACAGCTGGGCCAGTCCCCAGGGTTTAGGGCTGACACAGATGCCACCCTCCAAGAATGAGATGCGACTTCTGGGACAGAAGCAGTCATCATGTCAGGACAAATCTTCAGTGAGGGCTGCAGTCTCCTGCCCCATTGCCCCTACACTCTGCCAGTCTCACCTGGCTATTTCCTTATGCCTCAGTATATCATCATTGGATAGGGCTGGGCATAGGGGATGGGACAGTTGCCAGGGCAGCTTCTTGCCATAATTCCTAAAAGTCAAGTTAAAAGTCTTGCATTTAGACAAGAAGCCATCGGTTTTGGGATTTAGAATGGGAAGGACCTTAAAAGTCCATGAGTCGGGGCAGCTAGGTGGAGCAGTGGATAGAGCACCAGCCCTGAAGTCAGGAGGACCTGAGTTCAAATCTGGTCTCAGACACTTAACATTCCCTAGCTGTGTGACCCTGGGCAAGTCACTTAACCTCAATTGCCTTAGCAAAAAGCAAAAAAAAAAAAAAAAAAAAAGAAGAAGAAGAAAAGTCCATGAGTCATGGAGTTGGAAGGGAACATAGAAGTCATTAAATAACTCACTCATTTTACAGATGAAGATACTGAGAGCCATCCGAGGGAGTGACTTGCCCATAATTCCTCAAGGTATAAATGGCAGAGCCTCAGACTCTGAACCCCACTGCATGTCCTGCCTCCTCCTTTATAAAAAAGAGGAAGCTGCAGTCCAGAAAAGGGAATAATAAGTGTCCCCCCCCCCAGACTAGAATCCAGGTCTTCCAGCCCCCAACCCTGGGCTCTTTCCACCAGACCAGTGCTGCCTGGGAAATGAAAATATGGAGAAAAGCTGAGAACAGCTGCTTGGCTTTAATCATTACCGCTGTTGTCATTGGACTCCCCTCTTCCCCCATCATGGAGGCCCTGCTGGGAGGGGATGACATTTGCCTTCATTCTGATGGGAAGTGGGAAGGAAGGAGAAATCTCTGGCTTCCTGGGCGTGGAAAGCCTTTTTTTCATTGCTGATGGACCCCCAGCATCTCTTCTGATTGTTTCTGCTCAATATGCCATTTAGACCACGCCAGATGTCTTGTCTGGTCTTTCCATTTCGGTCTAAGTTGAAAAATCACAGAGATGACACATAGAGGTGCCCTCTGAGCTTGGGGCCAAATCCAGGAGCTCCTGTGGAGCCCTTCTGCCTGCACTGACTTAACCATTCCAGCGTATGTGTCACTGTCCAGTGGCCAAAGGGCCACAGCCCAGAAACTCCCAGCAAGAGCAGCCCTTGGGCCACCATCGTGGGGGCAGGACTGGCCTGGGGGTCCTTCCCCACACTCTTACAAGTAGTATCTTCATACAATTTAGCCTTGACCTAAAAGGACTCAGCATAGGGATGGTAGAAAAGTTTGGAATCAGCAGTCTGGGGTATCACTGACTAGCTGGGTTGCCTTTCAGTAAATCAACCCCGACCCAATCTCAACCTCTACTCTTTTTTTGGGGTGGGGGTAAGTTTGAGGCAATTAAGATCATGTGACTTACTGGGGTCACTGAAATGACTGAACAACAAATATATAAAACTCAGGTCACTGACCCCCCAGTAATAATATATATGCTTTGAATTATGGCTCCAGTACTGGCTACTAGTAAATATCTGAGACCAGATTTGAACTCGGGTCCTCATGAGTCCAGAGCCAGTACTCTATCTACTGCATCACCTAGCTGCTCCCCCCTTTTGGGCTTCTGTTTTCTTCTCTTTTTGATACAAGGCATTTGAACTGGGTGTAAGGTTCCTCCTAGTTCTAAATCCTGAAAACTGAAAAACATAGTCTTTGATGATGATGATGATGATGATGATGATGATGATGATGATGATGATGGTGGTTCCATTATCCTCCTGGTATCTAAAGAAAATCTCCCATCCCCCAGAGATGTCCCTACCAGGGTGAAATTATCACATCAGTAATTGGGGATATATTAGACTGCAAGACTAACCATCAAAGTTGACCCTAATCATTCCTACTAAGAATGTGAAGGAGCCACGTTGAGGTGGGATCCTTCTCATAGGCACTTGTCTCACAAATTGCAAAACCTGAAATCTCCTTGAGGTCAAGGACTATCTTGTTTTTCATGCTTCTATCTTCAGCACTAAATACAAGGCTCTGCTCATAGTAGGTGCTTAATAAATAGTGAATTGACCTGATTAGGCAAGTTAGAGCCCCTCTCTTGACAGCATAAGAGGCCAAAAAATAATAGCTTCATAGAGTTTCTGTGGTCCCTAATAATATAGCAGCTAGGTAGGTGAAGTGGACAGAGTACCAGGATCATCGTATAAATCCTATAAGATGTTTCTGCATCTATAAAATGAACTGGAGAAGGAAATGGCAAACCACTCCAATATCTTAGCCCAAAAAAACCTCAAATGGGAGATGAAAAGTCAAACATGACTGAGATGACTGAACAAAAAATATACAAAACTCGGGACACTGACCTCCCAGGAATACTATACATGTTCTAGTAATGATTCCAGTACTGGCTGAGACTTTCTGCCTAAATGAACTTGGCTAACTTACTTTAAACCCTCAAACCTCAATTTTCCCATCTGTAAAATTAGTGTTGAAAGGGAGGGATTCATTTCAGCCCTAGATTTGTGATGTTATGATCTTTACATCTGTCCCTCCACCCTCCCTTAAGCCAATCCTCCTAGTCACAAACAATGTGCTTGTCCAAAATCATCTGGCAAGGAGAACTATGTTACCATGGAACAGAGTAAAGCAAAATGGTCCAAATGGGGAAAGCACTCACATTTTGAAGTTTGATGAAACATCTAGGTATGCTGCTCTAACCACTGAAATATACAGCAACTAAGAGAGCAACATGCTTCTGTACTTCTTTCTCCTATTATGGACAAGAATTGACATGGACAAGAATAATATGGACAAGTGGCAATGCGAAGTGAATCCAGCCTCTCAGGATGCTGTCCAGTTGAATGAGGCCTGGAAGGCTACCCTAGCTACCTCCTTGTCTGCTTGTCAGCCCTTGTCTGACCACAGTCCAACATTAAAGCTGTCACAGACACTACTGCCACATGGCTATAAGGGAAACTAGAAAACAACCTCAGGGAAGCCCCCAGCTATTGAGCAGTAAGAAAGTAGCCTTTTTTTCATCTCTCATATCCAATCAATTGTGAAGTCCTGATGAATAAACCATCACAACATTTCTTGGATTAATCCTCTCCTTTCTGTTCCCCCAAACATCACAGAAATAAAGGTTTTCCTTCCCATCCACTTGGACAATTCCTCTAGCTTCTTACAGGTCTCCCCATTCCCTTATTCTAAACCTCCATGCTATCCTTCACATCACTGTCAAAATCATTTTCCTTATGTACAGATCTAGTCAAGTCTTTCCTTTGCCCAAAACCCCACAATAGCTCCCCTTTGCCTACATAGCAAAATTTGAATTCCATAGTGAAGCTCTCCATAATACAGTGTCACATCACCTCTCCAGGCTGCCTCACTCTTCTCCTGCAGGCACTCGACAGTCTAGCTAAACTAGTCTAATTCTGTCCCTTGAATTTGCTCTGCAACTTCTCAACTTCCTAGCTTTGTTCATGGTTTTCCTTCTGCCTGGAATATCCTCCTTCCTCAGTATTTCAAAATATGAGTGAGAATTAGAGACCATTTAGGTTCGAGAAGAATCCTAACAGGCATCCTTTCTACTAAGTGCCCAACATGTGGCCATCCAGCCTTGGCAAGAGGGAATGCAACAACTTCTGGAACAGCCCATCCCACTTTGGGCCAGTTCGGAAGCTTTCCTTGACATTGTCTAAATCTGCCTCTTTACAACTTCCACTTACCCCTTCAGCTCTATCCATTGGGGCCAACGAGAGTCAAATTAATCCCTTTTCACTGGACAGCTAATTCCTCTTATACCTGAAGAAAGCTGTTAACATTCCCCCATTCAAGCTTCTCTTTAAGATCTATACCAACAGTTCTTTCAATGATTACAATGGGTGAACTTGAGGTCCTTCCTTACTGCCCTCCTCTAGATGATGTCAAACTTATCAATTCCCTTCCTAAAAGGTGGTTTCTATGACTGAGCACTTTCCCCTAAATCAGGGCCCATAGGGCAAAATGCAATGGGACTGTCACTTCCCTAAGCCTGGGCCCTATGCCTCCCTTAAATCAAAGATTGCTTTAATTTTCTTTGGTTTGAAAGTGCTACTGTTACTTCTGCTATTTCTCCTCCTCCTCTTCTGCAATTACTACTACTGCTGCTGCTGCTACTGTGCTACTACTACTATTATTGCTACTACTGCTGCTGCTACTATTACTGTTACTACTATTGCTATTGTTGCTACTACTACACTAATATCATTGCTGCTGCTGCTGCTGCTACTATTATTGCTACTACTACATTAATACTATTACTGTTGCTGCTGCTACTATTACTGTTACTACTACACTACTACTGCTGCTGCTGCTACTACTATTACTGCTACTACTACATT